>CABFOV010003519.1:9539-24462 GCA_902141375.1 Timema poppense
AACATTAAGTGGTGGTTTATTTTAATTACAAAACAACTTAAGGACAAATAAAATTGTCGTTGTGACAGCAAAACACAGTTTTTCTCATTTCTTGGGCAGATTTATCTCAACATCTAGTCCAATATTTATTGTTTAAATTACATGTTTTACAATTGGCGCACAACGTGGGGCATCCAGTATTCAGTACTTTACAATTGACGTCACAACGCGGGGCATTCTTCAAGAAGATCCATCCACACCGTTACAATTGGCGTCACAGCGCGGGGCATCTTTTCACACCGTTACAATTGGCGTCACAACGTGGGCCAAATCTATCCACAATCCTTTTAACTTCGTTACAAATGCTGATATTGTTTGAATCATAAATAAAGCCATATATATTTTGTTCATAAAATTTCAGGGGTGGTTTGAACCCCAAACCCCCCTGACTACTGCTTTGCCTGGGTAGACCTTTCGCCACGGATTATGTAAAAATTAGGGAGATAGAGAGAGAGAGAGAAACGTGACTTCCCACCTCTACGGCTCGTCCAGTGTAGGAACACGATGATGTGGCCTGAGGACCACTGAGAGAGCCTCAGCCAAGCATTGTCAAGGCAGAGTTCCACCCAGAGATACTCGCGTAGATTAACATAAAACAAAACTGATAAGTGTCAACGTACATTGTGAGTTGAAGACGATACACCAGAGGACCGCATCCAAGTTTATTGTAATTATGGGGAGTCATCCCGGGACCATACTCTAAGATCTGAGGATAATGGTAAAGGATAGATTCATTTGGAGGGAAATAAGGACTAATTTCAAATAACAAATGTACGTTCATTAAATATTTATTTTTAATATCAGTATAAGCATTACAAATAGTTCATATAGCCAATCCAGTGTAGTGTGTATGTATGTAATGTACAAAAACATATATAGAGGAAATGTGAATACTATCTGTACTGCTTATGCTAATATATATATATATATATAAAAAACACATATATATATATATATGTGTTTTTTTTTCTGTTCACCTTAAGAAAAATATCAAATTCCACAGTACAAGCCAATTAGGAGAGATCAACTCACGAAATAGTGTAAGCCACAGTGATTTGGGTAGAAAATAAAATTATGTTAAATACTGATTGAATAGTTTTTTTCAATATTGTGCTAAATCATGTATTTGATCAATAAAACAGGAAAATAGTGAAGTAGTCTACCACACTTGCGTGAAGAAACATTTATATTAAAGAATATAATATATAAAACTCAGTTTCACAGATAGTATCATACAAATATGAATAAAACCTTAATATACCTATTAAAATATGTAGCTATCTTCGCACATGTTGTTTACATTCTGTCAAGACTACAATATACATTTAACATGTTTCTTTACTTTCTCGCTCTTCATAATCTGATTTTGAAATGGGTAGCTCTTAAAATAATCTAGCGTATCGTGGTGATTTTACTAGCGCTCGCCTAGTTTTGCTCTCAATGATTTGGTTTTTAACTATATTCTCACATAGCTTCTTTTTCTATTCTTATGTTGGCTAAAAAAATGCAAGTTTAGTTTACTTTATTGTGGTTGTCATAGAAAACGCAAAATGTTATAGTATGATTATGAATTGATGTAATCTTTAGTATAGATTTTCTGGCTCCTAACTGAGTATTTAAAATAAGCTGTTTATTTTTCATCAATTTAACACGTATTTAGTTGTTTAAACAGCTTAATATACATCCAAAGGTATGTACTTTGTTTTGACATTTCAACGTTAAAACAAAAACTTTTTTTTATTAGAATATTTCATGTCTCAGAGAGCCATGGTGGTTATAATATATGACCAATATGCATCTGGTTAGGAACATTAATTATGAATAGATACAAATGGTACTTTGAAATCTACATATAAAGAGTACATAGGATTAATTATAATTATGCTATTTAAAGTTAACAAAATGAGGTGATCAATAATTTTAATAAAACATAAATATAAAAAGAAAGACAAGAATGTGTAGTTATAAAATAATTAAAATAAAGAAAATTAAAATAATAAATTACCTATTTAACAATGGCAGTATCCGAATAGTCTACCTCACCCTTGACGTTCACTGATATTTGGATTAGCAATCACATGATCAAGTGTAGAACGGTCCGAATAGTCACGAAGTGTGCCGATGCACCCCTCACAAGCCCTCGAGACCAAGGGTGACAGCAAGATACCCTTGACACACTGTCGATGCGGAGTTTTACTGGCAACTGTTTAATTTTTCTTCTGCTAGAGTAATGTGACCTATGATGTGTGATACTTTATTTGTGGTAAAATATTTTAACTATACCGGCACTGCTTTTGTTGTAGTGTTTTTGTGTTGTGTTGGAAATGTATAGAGAAAAGAAAATAGTTTCTAAGATCACTGGTAGGAAGCAGCACTGCTGAATCAAGGGCGTGTAAAGGGTAGTTTGCTGTTTGAAAAATCTGCTGCAGTATTTGATCTCAAGTGCATGTAAAGTGTAACTTTATCAAGTTTGCATCAAGTTAAGTGTAGGTACTTGACTATTCGGATACAGCCAATTACTAATCAATTATTTGAAGCAGCAATATATTTTGGACAATATGCACAAGGCGGATAAACAAGTAGTATGGTAATTAAAAAAATACAAGATTACATATAATCATAATCGCGTCAATTAGGCTACAAGTACACATAGACTTTAAAATAGAATTTAAAAAAAAAGTTTTATTTAGTTTTAAGTTTTTTTGTTGTTACATATTTGGTTATGACCACATTTGATTGTTCATGTACAAATTCCAGACATATTGCTCTATTTAATGTTTGAACAAGTTTATATTTCGAATGATTGTTAGTATTTGATGCTCTTACATCCAAATTTAAGAGAGTGTTTGCAATTCATGTGTAAGCTCCCTGAGGCTGTTCTTGTGTTGTGGCCATGGTTGTCGTAGTTATGTGTAAAAACTTATTGTGTACCAATTTCTGGTCAACTTTAAAAGCAAATATAACAACAGATAGTTTTATACGAACATGGAAAAGCAAAATTTTACTAGCTCTACACTATAAATTGTTTTAGGATTAGTATCATATTTGAAGTTGAATAATGATCTGAGTCCTTTTTGGCAATACCTCTAATTCACTTACAGTTCTCTTGCTAAATCTTTCCCATATTATATCCATGTAGTGCAAATGAGGGTGCACCATGGCATAATATATACTGCTCAGTAGGTTTCTGGGAACACTATTACGGTGAGTTGGAACCGTTCGTGGTAAGCTTTTCTTAACAATGTCGTCAAGTAACGCTGTTCTTTTAGGTGAACAGGAAATAAATGACGAGAACGCTTGTAAATTAGCGAGAAAGATCTTCACTTTTTTTGTCACATTGCGCTCCTCATTCCATAATTAGGTTAAATTGATGTGCATAGCAATGTACAAAATAGCCATTTGGATACATTTGTTTTATCAATGATTGAACACCATTATTTTTTCCATTCATAATGGCAGCACCATCGTAACTCTGTGCAATTAATTTGTGTGATGGAATATTTAATTTAGTTTGAAGGTCTTATAATATGACCTTGGATAAAATTTGTGCTGTATATCCAGATGGTTTAATAAAAGACCAAAATCGTTCACAAATTTGCCCATCAAAAACGTATCATAATTATAATTACCATTTGTTGTTGATTGGAAAAATCAGTAGTCTCATCAGCTTCGACTGAAATAAAATTTACTGAATTTATCCGGGTCTTTACTTCAGTTTGGTAAACTTGAAACTTTGAATCCAAAAGTTAGTTTTGGGTGGTTTTGGCGGTACTTTTAAATATATTTGATTATTTCAAATGAAATGCAAGAGCAGAGTTGAGCTCGGCTGCAAAATCATTTAAATCCAAGTAAATACCACGATTATCAGAAGTAACCCTCTCATCACGACCACGTAAAGCTAATTCAAAAGCCCCACAGAATTTAATACACATTATTAAGCGACATAAAATGTAACTGTTGTCAACGTTTTCATTGTGATTTTGTTTTTGTTGAACATACGCACTACTTAATTGTTCCCGAATATCTGTTTTGCCCAACACATTGTAGTCCACTGCTGCATTTAAATGATTTAATGATAGCTCATGCTTCTTAGCTCTTTCTGATGTTTTAAATCAGAAAAACCACCTTTAATCCATGTAGAAGATTCTTCCTTTGAAAGCAATAAAATTTTCCCACCCCTAACCTATAGATCGCAAATTTCAGCCCGAAAGGGCGCCATTACCATTCTTGTTGTGTTTGTACGTGTCCCCATGTCGTGTCCACTTTCGAGAGCCCCTCGGGGCTGGTGTTAATGTCTATCCCTCTTTGTTTACCCATGTTTTTATTCATGTTTAAAATGAAATAATAATAAAACCTAGCAAACAAACAAACTATTTTGGGTGCGCAAAGTGCGGAACACGTCTAGTGTTGTATAGTGGCCCGCACAGATAGTATTTTCATGTGCCCCTTGTTGGCACCTCATTAGTCCAAGTATTTAAAGATAGTGTGTACTAGATTTGATGTTACCCCACGGAGTGGGTGGTGGTATAAATGTACTATTGAGTGCTCTGGCAGTACCCCCTGGGAAAGGACCGACCGTAGCACAATTGTGTATGGACACCTGTTTGTTAGTCATCGACTAGTGTAACTGAGCTATGGTCATCTTGTCGTTTATTATTTTGGATGTCGTTCCTTTGTCTATTCAAGCTAGGTGGTTTGTCCGACATGTAACCTGGTAACTCTAAAACTATAGGACTAGCCGGTTAGCTCTATCTGTTGCTAACTCTCCATGTTCTCTCTCTGGTGGAGTCTGGCGCTAGCCCGGCTGTCTTGCAATCCAACACACACCATCAACTTAACCTCCATTTGACTGTTGACGTGTCGCCTTGGACACGTTCTTTTCCCGGGATACGGGTAGTTCCTGTGTTTTTGGAGTTGTTAAGTCCTATCCTTAACTGTTGTAACCCCATATCACCATTTTTGTTATTTTTATAATAAATCTATTCTTGTTACCTATTCAATTCTTTTACTTTTACACTTATGAGATATATTCCCTTACCTGCCTATGTTATATGCAAAGGTAGACTACCATATTCTTATTGTACTGTACATTATGGTCAATAAAGCAATTGCTAAATAAGACCTGCTTATATTCTGAACAGGTAGTAGGACTCGGTGATAAAATAAAGA
Source organism: Timema poppense (assembly GCA_902141375.1). Taxonomy (NCBI): domain Eukaryota; kingdom Metazoa; phylum Arthropoda; class Insecta; order Phasmatodea; family Timematidae; genus Timema; species Timema poppense. Next base: position 14,748 of record CABFOV010003519.1, read on the forward strand.
TAAAAGCATAGTATGCTAAGAATAATCACTTCAACATTTCAAACAGCTTCTAGGGTCATCCAGGGTTTAATAGCGGCCCGAGTTGGGCAACCCCCATTTCCCCTGCGTTCTTTAAGAAATTACGGAGCCCCCCCACCTAAGAACAAAAAAAATTATGTTAGTGAAACGAAATAATATAAATTATCGTAGAAAAATATTGGACTAAAGAGTTTCAAACTTTACCAAAGAACCAAAGAGGGGTGAGGGTGGGAAACGCTTTAGAAATTGAAAATAATAGAACCACGTTTCACTAAGCAGTGTCACTAGTGGAGGTTTGTTACGTAGTCAGAAGTTAGTTTTGCGATAGTTTTTGAATTAGTTTATTTAGTTAGGGTCTTTCGTCTGCCTTTACAAATATTATCATTCACCGGAAATTATTTTTTTCTTGTAGCCTAGGTAATTGAGCGCAATAAAATATATTGTAGAATACAAATAATCTTATCTAGGGGGCGTTCAAGTATTATACGTATGAATCTTTGCGGGGTGGATTCGAGCTTCATTAATTTTTGCCGGCAAGGGGGAAAAAGGGGTGAGACCAATGTTAACATAAGGCAGAGAGAGACAGACAGACATGAATCAAATTACCAGTTTAATACTATACATTTAAATGCATTGTACGACAATATTTATTCTGAATTATTTCACACCATTATAATAATAGTTTTATTTAAAAAATTCTTAAAGATAAAATAATTATAAAAATTCATTATAAGGTGGAAATAACATTTTAGTAAAAACGTGGAGCCATTTGGAACAGGGATGGGGTTATTTGGATCACACTTTTATTTTGATATTTTTCCATCAGTATTGGCATTTTAAAATATTTATATTAAATGTCTATATTAAATGTCTATACTTTAAGATGCAAAAAAAAAAAGTTTTTATGGATTTTCCACACTTAAACTTATTTTCCAAAGTCCCTGACACACACTTCATGAAACCACGATTTGCAGATTTTACACCAAATCCAATCTCCTTTTTCAACTGACCTTTTGTCAATAAAAGTTCATTTACAAAAACCACGTGGTACATTTTCTATTTCTTCTTCTTCATATTCCGATTTATGACCGTCATCTGAATGGCTGGGTGTGGCCAATTCAGCCAGAATACGTCTTTTAGGACTTTAGGGACACGGCATTTCAAGGTCCTACCAGTGGTACAGGAGTTCATTCGTTTAGTTTGATTGAAAATGTAATTTAAAAAATTTTATTTTTAAATCTAACAACACTAATATTTTGACAGCATATAAGCTCGATTTTTGACCACGCACAATTTAATACACATTATTAAGCGACGTAAAATGTATCTGTTGTCAACGTTTTCATTGTGATTTTGTTTTTGTTGAACATACGCACTACTTAATTGTTCCCGAATATCTCTTTTGCCCAACACATTGTAGTCCACTGCTGCATTTAAATGATTTAATGATACCTCATGCTTCTTAGCTCTTTCTGATGTTTTAAATCAGAAAAACCACCTTTAATCCATGTAGAAGATTCTTCCTTTGAAAGCAAACAAAAAGAAACAAAATCATTTGTTAGCCACTTCACACCCTCACATCTACTTATATTTATCATAAATGTTTTTATTAGAATGTCTATGATAGGTACGTGATTTATTCGAGGAAGAACAGTCTATATTTAAAATTGGCATTGGCCTGCTTTTATTCTTAATCACAAGCTTTTCATCAATAACGTACTGCACAGAATTAATTTCGGAATTCATTTTTTAAACACTCGAATCGTTGAACGAAGAACGATAAGAAATTGTCCTACAGCTTTAAACCTTCGCGCGCGATTGACTAGTGAGGAAACAGGCTCGTTAACTGTTCTTCAGGGATGGCCTGAAAATGTGACCTTGAACGCACTGACAAGTAATCGCATTTCTTTCAAAGTTTCTACAGTTACAGGATTATGTTATTTCTAAAATGAGCTCAAATAGTTTAACTTTATGTGCAGCGGCTGTGAGTGAGAATGTGACGATCTCGTTGCTGTTAAAATGAAAAGAAAACAATTACGTTCATCGCCCCCACACCCGCTTAATCAATTTGTACAAAAATAGTATCCAATCTTCCCTCTAATTTCTCTTAATAATTTTAAGTATTTAAACAAATTACAAAGCTATCAACTGACAAAGCGACCCCAACTTTTTCTAAACCATTAAAATGACTATGTTGTTAGTTTTTTATTATGTCTTAGTATTAAATTTAATATTTAGGTGTTATTTCTTTACTAATAATTAATTATTAAAGTATTTCATTTGAACTATTACATCTTTAAGCACTAAACATACGTTATGTTGAAAAGTGCCCCTGGATATTTGCGCCCTAAATCCATTTCTATTTTTAACTGTCTCTCGCATCCAGGTTAACTTTTCATTTGTAATTTTCTTTAATAAAACCCTAGATCCTGTTCAATAGCGTGAATCTTTGAACAAATATTTCCTTAGACTTGCGCAGAGCTGTTCTGAGCATCCCTTCCCTCCCCCCTCCCTCTTTACGACCCCCACGACTTGGGGAACAGTCAATACTTTGCCCCTATCGGGAAAATAGTTGATCCGATCAGTAATTTTAAATGTCATAATTATTTTAAGAAATACTAGAACAGGGTTTATTTTAATTTCAATATTTCCCTTGATTATATAGTTTAGGTATACAACCCGAGAAGGCAATAAGACCTAGTGCTAAAAAAAAGCTTATGCAACTTTCCATAATAGATAAACATAATTATTTGATTTGTATTTTATTTCTGTTCTTTTTCTAGTATTTTATTTGCAAAATACATAATTAAATAACCACAACTAAAAATAGGACATACTGTTTCCACAAACTAATAGGATTGCACTTTTTTTTTTACATTTAATAATTCAAATTTCATGTATATATTTTTTAAGGCGTTGGTTGTACTAGTTTTATAACAGTTGTGTTGTTCATGTTCCAAAGTAAACATCGCCATATTAATATTTGTTTAGCCTCACAATGCCAGAAGGAATCTCCAAGTTTGAGTCTGGCTCCAACAAACTCGACGAAGCAAAGCAAACACTGAACATTCTCCAGGAGATCTCTGACCTGTTGAACACCGGCCTCACCCCCGAAACACTCAACATCTGTGTCAGACTGTGTGAGCACGGGGTCAACCCTGAGGCGCTGGCCCTTGTCCTCAAGGAGATAAACAGAGAGCTAGCAGTGATCAAACCGAGATAGTGCCAACTTGTTGGTATGTAACACACAACTGACAGTTTAGTTCTTATAATGACCAATAAGAGCATTCTTTAAAACAATATTCCAGTACATGATGCATTAAAATTGTTTAAGAGTAAAAGGGGGCACAGATTTATCTGATTACCAAACCCTTCCTTCACCTCTGACAAGACATCTTGTGAATGTGGGGAATGCCAGGCCTCCACCGTGATTCGGATTCCACGTTAAACTGTAGGTCCTCCATTTCATCTCACAATCACCCTACCATTACACATTAGCGTAAGTGTGTATAACCTGAACGGGTAGTAAGACGCGGTGATAATAATAATAATAATAATAAGAGTAAAAGGGCCTAATTCATATAAGAAAATATGTTTGATCATTGTTCGGGTTTTTCTGTTTAGATACTTCTTTCATTCTTCTGTAAATCCATGGTGATTAAATGATATTTGACATAGTACCCCCTCCCCGTCATTAAGAAGAGCTTCGGAGCCACTTTTTGACAGGAATCCACTGTGGCTGGAGTAATAAATTTCTGATTTGTTTTATTCTTTGGATGTCTTTAGTAATCCTCTATGTCATTAACATTATTTTGAGTTATAAGTTTATGTTTGATTATTTGAACTTGTTCCAGGATATTCAAGCGATCTTTTACAATAATCCCGAATCTCAGGAGAGTGGATTTCTGGCGTCATCTTGATCCGGCTTCTTGTTTAGTCCTTATTAAAATGGTCCACATTGACGGTTGCTATTTGTTGTGCTTTGTGCGTTGTTATTATGCCTCGATATGTAACAGCCGAGTTTACATATAAATTATTTTAAGTTCCTACTAAAAATGCTGTGTGTTAAGGGTTTATATTAGGGATGGGCCCTCGAATCCTTAGGGATATTCGAGATTCAAAGAGTTGATACTCAAATCTTGAAAAAAAAAATAGTTTTCAATTTTTTTTTAAAGGAAATTTGTTTTAGAGCTTATTGGTGTTTCAGAACCAAATTATAAGTGTATGATGAAATTAACAACCAGCCCCCAGACCAGTAATTTGGCACTTAACTGAATCTATGAATGTTATAATGAATGGGTATAAGCAAGAATGTTAACATATAGGTATTATAATTTTTTTACTATTTAATTATATTTATATTTTCGCTATGTTCATAATTTTTTTCCAAGATTCAGATTTGGATTCATAAAATAGTGTATTTGACCAATCTGTAGTTTATATCAATTATGAATATTTAGCTTTCAATTTTATTTGGTTGTCCTGCTGAAAAAACATATTTTAATATCCTCTGGATACGTATACATTTAAATGAAGGACATTAACTAGAGTGAAACATTTATACTGAGATGCAGAAAAAGTGATATACAATTTCAATGTCTTGGTCCAATGAAATGTTTTGTGTTATTATTTGAGCTACAATAAATAATTTATAAAAATCGTGATTTATCTTATTCACTTTTTATATAAAACAAAATATTTTATTTAAATCAAAAATTTTTAGTTAATGTTTTTTTTAAAATTTTGAATTTTGTAAAATATGTTGGTTTTTTTTAGCTCTGCATCACGCTACACTTTCACAGTTGTACGTTGTTTTGAATTTTTTGGAAATATTCCTTGTTCACAGAGGCACCACTAGGGTGAGGCAGTAGAGGCATGTGGCCGGGGCACCAAATTTGAGGGGGGGTGCCATTTTCATGGTTACAAAAAATACAAATTGCACTTTTGTACCAGTTGATCCATCATGGTTTACACGTTTGTTGCTGTATTCTTTTCTCAATGATTTGATGGACTTAACATTTGATGACCCGCCTCGCTGGTGTAGCTGGCTAATGCGCTCGTCGTGTTGAGCTTGACTGCTGAGGACGGGGAGATCGAGGTTCGAACCTCGGTCGGGTGAACTGGGGGTGGTTTTTCCTAAATGGTTTTCCACTTTCCCCCCACGCAAATGCGGGTTCACTTCCTCTAATTCAACCTTCCCAATTCCTAATACATTAGAGTAATTAGTACTTAAAGCGTATAACCCGAACGGGTAGTAAGACGCGGTGCTAAATATATAAGAGTCAAGTCTCTGGACATTCGGTGAAGTGACAGATTCTTTCTTTTTTGGTTTGTCTGTGACAGAAACATCGTAGGTTCGAGTCTCAGTCTGATATAAGGAGTTAAATATTTTCTCCGTGGTTTATCAATTTCTCTTAACGCAGATGGTGGTGAATTTCTTTTAAAGTCTACCTTCCAGATCACTATTCCATTAGTGTAGGGATTAAAGCCAATAGCTCGAATGGGTAGTAAGACGCGGTGCTAAATATATATTAACATTTGATGATAGCTAAACTATTGAATGCTCATTTCTACCCCTTTCTTCCCTTGCTATGAGAATTTCAACTCTTGACACATGACCAATTCACTTGTAAAATGATAAATTATTTAGGTAAATTCAATTTTATATTTATCTGTCTGTAACAATGTTAATGAAATCAACTTTAAGTATTCAAGGGGAGGTCTTCTGATCTCTCGTCATATAAAGAGAAAAGCGCATGTCAAGGCCAACATTTATTCGCGGAACTTAAGCTAAAGGTTAGTTTTCAGACGGAATCCTATATAAAGCCTCGTGGTGAACCGAATAGGCTCGGCGAACCGCACGCCAAACTGCGCTGCGAACACCGACCGGTGGTGAGGTTTCTCGTCTCTCTAGCTAATACCACCCAAGTCCAAGTGTAAGTGGAAATGCAGATATCTGAATTAAATAGCCTATTTTTGCTATTGCATTTTAAAAATTGATTATTAAGTACATCAAGTGGAAGCTCGAAAATGAAGAGCTTGAATGATGACCCCTACTCCAAACCTTAGTTATTGGAAATGTTACCCGGGACGTATTCGCCTGATCTATGTTTAATAAATGTATTTAGCAAGCTTGATTTTGTTTAGCTTATAAATAGTTTGCGTAAACAATCTACAGTGTTTCCTTGATTAGATAAAACCTATATTTTTTTAACTATGAAAAATATTCTTGGCGATATTCCCTTAAGGGAAACGGAAAATCTGTGTTACCCTGCAGGTGATCGGCTAAAAGGAAAATAAAATACTTGGAGAAACACTATGAGGGAAAAAAATTAGTTAAAAAATGCCTATTTTGTTACTAGTTTTATAGTGTTGGTGTTTGACACAAATATTATCCACACCAGTGGCTGAGCTGACTAATATGCTCATATAGCATTGCACTCTAGTTGTTGGTGAGGTCGAGGTTCGAATCTGGTCCGGGTGAATTGGAGGGTCTTACAAGATGTGATTTATCAGTGGTTTTACCATCTTCTCTATGTGCTGATGCAGGATCACTTCCTCTCACCTACCTTCATAATTGTTGCCCCGTTAGATTAAGTTGTTAATATCCAGCATGCCCAACATTAATAAAAAAAATCTGACACAATAACATATTGTGTTGTAATATATTTTTATGAAATTGATACGACTGTATCCTCAGCGATGCTCCAACAATATCTAAAGTGTTAAATTGCGTTGGACCTGGTCGCTGTTGATAGGAAGTTAAGAGCTCAAATCCCAACCAGGTTCAACAATATAATTATACACTGTAGATTTCAATATTTAAATTTTAACCCAAATGGTTTCTTATATAAAACATAGCGAACATCAGGTGGGCATGAGGTGCAGGTGTTTGGAACTAACAGGCGCAGGGGATTATCCCTAATAATTTTAAAGATTTCAACACTATTATTATTATTATTATTAGCACCGCGTCTTACTACCCGTTCGGGTTATACGCACTTACGCTAATGTGTAATGGTAGGGTGATTGGGAGATGAAATGGAGGACCTACAGTTTAACGTGGAATCCGAACTACGGTGGAGGCCTGGCATTCCCCACATTCACACGATGTCTTGTCTGAGGTGAAGGAAGGGTTTGGTAATCAGATAAATCTGTGCCGGGACCGAGGGTTGAACCCCGGCCGCCAGCATAGAAGTCTGACACCTTACCCCTAGACCATTCAACACTATCAAACCTAGCATTGATGGCAAATGTTTTCCTTTACACTTTGCAGTGTATGATAGCCCAGAGCCTCTACTTGTGTTATGTCAGTAAACTCCAATAATAATAATTTTGTATTTTAGTAATAAAAAAATTAGGATAGTAGTAAAATGTTTTTAGACTTTAAATGGCAAAAGTTTATTACTTTATCGCTAAAAAAAAAAGTTTCCTACATGTTATCCTCCCATTTCCGCACAAATTTCACATCTTTGTTTGCTCTTTGAAGAATCCCAGGCTTCATTCAAATAGTCTGACAACCATTTTCAATTCGTTGTTTGGATTTAATTCAAATGGAAAATATTTCTTATAGAGCAATGTTTTGTCAAAATATATTTTCATGATTATTAATGTAATCATAGTTCCTTGATTCATGCACCTAGTTCTAAATGATATTAAAAGATATTTGTTTACAACCCTTAGCTACCTACGGCGGTGTTCTAAGTGTAGTCGTAGTCTCACGATCCCTTGAGCGCCATTGACAAGGATGTTGAGGTTCTAATCTCACCTGGGAGAACTGAAGATGGTTTTCTACAATTGATTCATCACTTTGGTTTTTCCATCTTTACCTTCATCTATAGTAAATTAGATTTAAGTCATTAATAGAATGATGAACACAATAAAAAATAAAATAACCGGTTCTAGCTGGTTTATGATAATATAATAAATTTATTTAGTTCAGATTTTTTTTTAAATACTATGTTCTTGTTAGTATGGTGTTAAAATAAAGTTAACACTATTTGTAAAATGAAGTAGGAGGCATACAGTGTGTAAATTATATTTCAATGCAACAAAATCCAAAGAATTGAAATTTTTCCCTAACTTTGGCCACCTTTTCCTGATTCGTTAATTTTTTTAATAGCAAATCACCCGGAACAAAGTGTCTTCACTTTGATTTTCATATCTTTACAAACAAATGGTAGTACACTTATTTTAATTTTAACCTCCTCATACCATGTATTTAAACAATTAGCGTTAGTAACTGAAAAAAAAGGGGGGGGACGCTAAATTTTGCAAATAAAAGAATATTTTTATAAATTTAGTAATAGATAAACTAAATAAAAATATCACAATTTATTGTTCTATCATTCTTTACCATTTTCCTTTTTCTCCCCTTTTGTGTTTTTTGGTTTTCTCTTTTAGGAAGTTGCGTTGCGCGTTTCACACTCCTCCCTGATGAGTTCCGATAGAATGAAACCTGGGTCGGGGGGATTGGGCGGTGACGATCAATTTTCTTTAAGACACATCCATTACCTCTTTGTCCATTGGCAGCAGTGTAAAGTGTGAACTGTGTTCTTCTTTTCATTGTAAAGGCCATATCGTGTTTGTCCCCCTTTTATATGTTTCTATCCACCTTTCCTGTACCTTCTTCCAAATATGTCACAATTTATTGTAAATAATAACTTCCTGAGCCTTTGTCCTTTGGACGGCATTCAAATAAAAAAAAATAGAGATTGCGGCTCAAAACCTGGCATCACTCCTTGAAGAGTACATTGGTGATAGTTTGTCTTCTGTTGAGTAGCAAGCAACAAAGTTGAATGAATGGTGATGGTGGTGGTCTGGAGTAATGGTGGAATGCAGGGACACTATGAATAGGGAGGGGTGAGATGATGACTACCATAGCTACAGCAGCGCACCTCTATTCAGGTGATAATACATAGTACTAGGAGAGATTTGCAACACCACAAATATTAAATTTGAATATACTGATTCAATAAAAGTCCTAAAAAAAATTAAACATGAAACTTTTATTTTATTTACTGTGAAATTTTATTTAATAACCTTGAACACCTTTACAGCGCGGATATGGTAAATCAATCAAATAATTAGGTCCATTCAAAAGGCCACTACAATATATGTGAACAAAATCTGATCCCAAAGATAAATAATTTTAACTATTTTCAAAGCTCAATCAAACATTTTTAAGTTTATTCCTGTTCATAAAAACTACCCCCACTAGTGAAAATAGGTCGAGTGTTGAACTAACTTAATGTAATGATATTACTCATATATAAATATCAAACCATTTCAAAACAGGCTGATTTAAATTAATTATAACTAAAACGTAACAATAAATAAATTAAATATTAACAAATAACAAAAGAAATGTAGACTTGATTCAATGGATCATCAGCAAGCCCTCATCACATATGTGATGTAAACAACTACTTTTACTAAACTGTGTTAAAATTTCCCGACATTTCCAGAGCCAATATTTTTTAGCTACCCATCCGGGAAAACGGGAATTTGAAGTGATCGGGAATAAGGCGGGAATTCGGTAAATCACAATAAAAATCCGGGAAAATGATATTTTACTCAATATAATAATCAGTAAATTATGTCATTTTTTTGTTTGTAGCTGTATAATATATTTTTAATTTCTAGTAAACACTTTTAATTCAAATTTTAAAACTTATTAAATTATTATTAAAAAAAA
>CABFOV010003520.1:0-23333 GCA_902141375.1 Timema poppense
ATATATTTAATCTGAAACTAGACAGTTGATGGAAAAGAGATAAGAGTTTGGAAAATATCTGGTAATGGAATTTATGGATGTAGAAAAAGACTATTATAGTGTTGATAGAAAGAAAGTATGGAAAGCAATGGAGGAGGCTGGAGTAAAAAGAGGAGTGGCAATGAGAGTAAGGAATGTATATGATAATAATGTGAGTTGTGTAAAGACAGAAAGAGGGTGGACAGAGTGGTTCCATTTAATAAATGGAGTCAAGCAGGGAAGTGCCCTCTCACAATTACTATTTGTATTGGTGATGGAAATGATAATGAATAGAGTGGCAGGCAAATTGGGTGAGGAAAAAGTGAAAGCAATGATGTTTTCAGATGACTTGATGGTATAAGGGGGTGGGAGGCAAATGAAGAGGAACTATAGGAACAGTTGCAGGAATGGAATGAGGAGGTGAAAAAGTGTGGAATGAAATTTAGTATGGCGAAAAGTAAAGTTATGCTGATGACAAGGTAGAGAACAAGGCCAATAAAGGTGATAGAATTCGATGGAGAAGATTTGAAAGAAGCAAAGAGTGTGAAGTATCTGGGTAATGTGAGGCAAAAGGAGGCAGTAGAGAAGATATAGTGAGAGGAGGGCAGCAGGGAGAGGTATTCTACAAGTGTGTAAGAGACCTACTATGGAAAAGAAAAGTGCCCCTAAAGTGTAAGGAAGTGCTGTATAGAGCATAGCGGAAACTTGGACTTTGGATAAAAGAGAAACAAGAAAAGTGTAGGCCGTGAGAATGGAGTTTTTGAGGAGCATGCTAGCTGTGACCAGAAGAGATAGGATTAGGAATGAAGATGTAAGGTCTAGAGTTGGGAAACAGGGGTTACTTGAGATATTAGAGGAAGCTAGGATTAGATAGTATAGACATGTAATGAGGATGGAAGGGGAGAGGATTCCAAGAAGATTGATGATTATGAAGTATGTGGGGAAGAGACCACTAGGAAGAGATGGGATGAACAGATACCAACAAGTGTAAAAGTGAGAGGAGAATAGTGGAAACGAGTGCAGGAGGAAGAATGGTGAAAGGGAGTAAGATGGAGGCATTTTACTAAACAGATCCGGCCATGGGCTGGAAACAGTTCACAATGTTGATTAATAAAACTACAATTTCTTGAGTTATACCAGATCAATTTTAATTCTATTTATTTAAGATCAAAGCATTTACTCCAAAGATTTTAATATCAAAGTTTACAATATTTAAGAGTAATCCTGCAGTTTAAGAACAATTCTGACAGGTCTATAAATTGATTTAAATTTTATTTTTTAAATGAAAGCTGATATATTGAACATCAAAAGATTTAGTTGAGCACTGACATTGCTAAATTGGTAATGCATGAAGCGTCAGATGGACAGCTAGTTATTAAAAAAAATTATTATTTTTTGAATAGGGAAATGAACATTGGACCTACTTTTAAGTGAAATACACCTCTACCAGTTGAGCAGTTAGTTAAATAGTGGTTCTTTAAGTATAATAGTATTCCAATAACAACCTGGAGTGGAGACTATTTTAAACCAAAATGTTCTCTCTTTACAATACATAGGCTTAAAGCAGAGTTTAAAAAATGCTTATCTTATAAACATATTATAAACATCTCTTTAAAGAAAACTTTTTTTTTCTTTTTGAGGTATTTGATTAAATTTAGAAGAAGGTATAGGTAAGGTGGATAGAAACATATAAAAGAGAAAACTTTCTTATACCTTCTTTCAAATATATACATAAAAATACCTTAAAAAGTGAAAAGAGGCTTAATTGTGTGTGTATATATATATATTTTTTTTTTCACATCCATCTTTTTTCTGTTTTGTCCTTTATGTTATTTGTTCCTGTATAAGTGTCCTATCATTCATTTACAAATTTCATTTTCCTCCTTTTTGTGTTCTTTGGTTTCTTCTTTTAGAAATTTGCTTTGCACGTTTCACACTCCCTCATGATCAGTTCCAATAGAATGAAACTTAGGTCAGGAGTGATTGAGAGGTAACAATTGATTTTCTTCAAGATGCATCCATTAACTCTATGCCCAGTGGCAGCAGTGTAAAGTGTGAAATGTGTTCTTATTTTCATTGTAAAAGCCATATTGTGTTTGTTCCATTTTATGTTTCCAATCCACCTTTCATACACCTTCTTCCAAATATATTATACAAACAATTAGCTTTGCTCATTATGTGAAACTATACAAAATTATTCACTGAGCTAAGTGTTAAAGTACACTATAACCACATTACTAGTAAAATAAAACACATTATGCCAAAGCGTTTTTGACCTCAGCCATAGTAGAGATTGTCGAGGCACTGGGCTTTAGACATTGACCAACCACTTCAGTTCAAATACCAGTGTTTAGTATGAATATATAATTATATATATTTATACTGAGCCAGCTGTGCTCTAGTCCTTGTTTAGTTAATTATATTCATTAGCACTAGGTGTCAGCACCACATTGACCCTTCTTCCCTAATGGCTCTAGGCTCGCTCATCCCACGCTTTCCATAGCATAATGGATAAAACTGTAACAAAATGTTTTTTTAGCCTCGGGACACACAGCCATGTAACTCTCTTGTGTGAAATAATTAATAAGTGCTCAAGAAACAAGATTGGGGCGTCCCAGCTATTATATCACCATTCCAGGTATTCTCAGTCACCATTCGCAAACATAGGCTCATAGTTTATTTATTGTTTCTCTCTATGTTTAATAATTAACGCTTGTGTGAAAAATCTCGTCTGTTAACACCACACAACCAGTTAGGTTGTTATTTAATTTTCATGTAATGTGAGGGATCAAAAGTTAAGTAGAGACCCAGGTGCTGCCCTCTCATTTTGTAAAATGCAGGTAAAACAACAGTGATATGTGTGTTGTTGATGTTTCTCAGAGTGCTGGGTTCATGATGGTGTTAAAAGGACTTCCCTCCACATATAACAAGGATCTCCAAGAGGACAAGGAAGCCATGTTTGATGTCTATGATAGCCTGGAGAGTATTTTAAAAGTAGCCACCGGTGTCTTCCAGACTTTGACAGTGAGTGGAACACAAGAATTATAAATGACCAGGGTCTCAACTTCTATGATCTACAAATTCTAACAAAATTACTTCAAATTTTAAAAAACTGAAATAAATATACAAAACTCTTAATGCATGCACACAACTAAATCAAACACATACTTTAGAAATCTAAAATGCAATGAAAATGTTTTAACACTTTAACTCTTTACATTCTGCTAAATATAATATAATACTTACAAATATCTGCTTCAGAAGTAATAGCTACTGCTTGTAATGATAATGTTTTGGACCACTCCCAAATATTCAAAAAGTCATGGCTCAAGTGTATTTTTCTTTAAAGAATTGTATGTAAAATTTCCTTTAATACCTCATCCATGTAAAATCACACGTTTTCAGAAATAATTTCAATACACAACGTTTTAAAACTTTCTTTCTTTAAAAAAAACTCCCTCCATTCTATTTGAAAATCAGGTGATATGCTGGCTCCCTTTACCCAATAGGAAGCTAGCCTTCACAACATCAGGTTGCCAGGAGTTCTCCTATTAGTTAATCTCAACACTGGTAACAAGTGGTCCAAGAAGCAAGTGATAGGTCATAAATAAGCAGCTTGTGCTTATAAATCCACACAGAAAAACTAATAATATCACAGAAAACATAATTTTGAGAAGCACTAGATCTGACTCTCCATGTCAGTCCATAAATAAACAAAAAACTATATCAAAGTCAATTTTACAATAATGAAAGTGTAACTAATAAAATAATAGTGTACAATGCTAAATCTCTACTAATTTCAACAATTAACCAAAACAAAAAACCAAAACAATTAAACACAAAACAATATCAAAAGAAAGTCACTCAAAACAATAAATAATAGCTAAACATTTCTAATCAAGCACTCATAAAAAAAGGAATGAAGCTAGGCTTATTAATATACGTTACTCTCTTGACACCCAATCGAACACTAAAATGATGGCCTGCTTTCAATCACATTTGAAATCAAAACTTCGAAACTAGAAGCCCTGAGACAATTCGAGATATTTATAGAATTACTAGAAACAAAAAAAAGTGGGGGAGAGAAAGAATAGTGCGTGATGTGCAGTGACAGTTTTGGTGGAGAGGGGGAGGACACATGCATAATCGAGTGATATGGTTGATGGTGGGCGGGGCTAGTGACAACCAATTATCAATCAATTACTAAGCCTACGTCTATTCCTTCCTTTTCCTCATTTTGTGAGTAGGCTATCGGACTTTCATATAAGTGTTTCTTTGTTAACCAATACTTTATAACTTTGTTTTTGTGTTCTCATTTTAACCCCTTATTTTTTGTGTTTTCCGCCACTACCAATATTATTTTCACGTGCCCCCAACCAGTTCGTCGCATACCCCAGGTTGGGAACCACTGGATTAGATTATCTCTATCCATGGTAGACTCAACTTCTTTACAAAGTATAAAGTAGAGAAATTAACATTTTATTGTAAGGTTAATTTTAAATAGATCACTAGGTTAAATCAAGTTTTAAATTTAGGAGGGATAGCCAGCACACTTACCTTAGTGATACTTGATTTGAAAATGTTAGAACACTAAAAAAAATAATACACAAACACATTTTAAGGACAAGCTTTCACTGTCACAGACAGTTTATTCAGGTTAAGAGAGTAAACTAATTTTGTTTTAAATAAATAGGTGTGTTTTATCTTTAATATTACAGATCAATGAAAATAAGTGCAGAGCAGCATTAAGTTACTGACATGTTAGCTACAGATGTGGCCTACTATCTTGTCAGAAAAGGAGTAAGTACGCCTTAAAACATTTAATAAAGTACTTTTATTTTAAACAATGAGGCAGAGTTTATTAACAACATATTTATTGGTCATCTCTATTTTGTTTTCTAGGAACTAACATAACATAATACTGTCCAATTTTCAAAAGAAGGACCTTAAATGACGGCTTTAAAAGTTACTAGAAAAAATAATTAAGAACGTAAAAGGGAATATAAATATAATAGAATAGTAGAAAATAGTAAACAAACTTTATTTGACACCTTAACTCAGTTAATAGCTTGTCTGTCTACTAAGCTAAGCATCCCAGGTTCGATTCTCGGCATGTCAGAAAACTGTTATCGTTGGTGAAATGTGGGTTTATCCTTTCACAGTGATGAATTAAGAGTCGAGGACCGGATGTTGTGTCTGTCATAGTATTATGTTAGACTATAAGGAATTTGAAGATACAACAGGCCTAGCAATCCGGTACTGGAAAATATATAGCTCAAATAAAAAGCTGCCACACGCTGGAAACGGTAATGGAAATAAAGTAAAAATTATTTCTTATAATCCAATCATTATAACATTCATACATTCAGTTAAGTGTAAATTACTTGTCTGGGGTCTAGTTGTTAACTTCTTCCTATAATCATACTTAGTTCCGAACCACCAATAAGCAGTATTAGAGCTCTAAACAAATTTCGCTTGAAATATTGGAGAAAAAAAATATTTTTTTTAGGGATTCCATGTAAAATGTTATCAATGTTGAATGAAAAAAAATATGTTTGTAATTCCTAAACGGCTCTTACTATAAAAATTTAACTGTATTTGTGCTGATTTCGATACAAACCTCTTTGAGTGATATTGTTTTTGAACATTTTCTAACAACGTGATGATGATGGACGAGTTGTTTGAATAACACCAGAAATGTACCAATATGTTAAACCATTCTGATGCAGGTTGGTTTCAGAGATGCCCACAGTTTAGCGGGGAAAGTGGTGGCTCTCGCAGAACAACTAGGGGTGTCACTGTCAGAGCTTGCTCTGGAACAGCTCAAATCAATCAGGTAGGCTTATGGGACTAACACTGTCATGAATCATAGTAGGCATGATACTTCATAGAGTAATTAATTATATTCGAGAGTCGAAAATTAAGAATATATTTTTATGCACAGACACAAACACCAAACATGTGCAAAGATAAAATAAAGTTCCCTTGCTAACTCAATAATTAAATTGGGCTTATAAAATCTACAAATTGTATTTCTTGTTTTAACTTAAGGTGGAAGTTTAGAGAATACGATTTAAGAGAAGTATTTTTGCAGTTTTTATATGAAAACATTTTTTTGCTCAAAATAAATCAAATATTGCTTCAGTACAAACATATAGTTTAATTTTCCTAACATGGATATATCAACAGTTGTTGAATACCTGTCAAGAGTGTCCTGGGGTTTAAAAACAACTTTTTCTCTTCATTCTTGTCATCTAATGCTGCTATGCTCATGAGGAATATTCAACAACTGTTGATATCACCAAGTAAAGAAAATTAAACCCTATATTTCTACTGAAGGAATATTTGATTTACTTAGGACAAAAAAGTTTTGCTATAAGAACTTCACAAACACTTCCCTTTACTCATGTTCCCTACGTCCCCACCTTAAACATACTAACCTATGTTTACACTTTAAGTATGGGATTTTTAAAGAAATTAGCATTTCATTTGTTATAAGTTGTAGGGGACCATATGTAGTCGCGTGGCGCAATTAGTGATGAAAAAATCACCCTCCCACCTTTCCATCAGAAACTATTTGTAGATTAATAATTTTCATGGTGCCACTCTTTGGTGTGTGGCGTATAGCATTTATGATGTTATCAAGATGGCAAATCTGTGTTATCTCAGTTATTTATCAACTAATTTTCTTTTTTAAAGACTCATATTAAAGATAGTTAAAATGTCTATGAAAAAGGTTCTTAAAGTATTCACTCTAAAGTAAACATTATTTGAGATATTAGCATAAATATGGTTTTGAAACTCAATAATTGTACTTTTTTCGTATTTTAATAAGATAATATAATCATCTAATATCATTTTTTTCTATAATAAATAATTTTTATTTGTTAGTTTTGTTTCAGCTAGTATAATCCAGCTAAAATATGGAAGGTCCATTGAAATTAAATCAACCACAATTGTCTTAAACGAAAGTGCATGAGTGTAATATACTTTGAATTGTGCTTATTGTGTCGTCAATTGAAGGAGGCTTTAGTTAAAAACTCAAGTATGTACGGTACTAAACAAAAACTTTTAGACGCAGGAATAGTTCGAATTGTGTCCAAAGACAGTGATTATATGCACCTTGAACACTTTTATAATATCACAGCTGAAGAAAAAAGTGAGTTAAATGCCCGATAGAATTTGTCTTGTTACAAGAAATTCATCCACCAAAGTAATATTGATATACTAAAAGCCAGAATCAAAATACAGCAAGTAGAAAATGAAGAAGCTTTCAGAAGTGCAGAACACAATAAGGACCTTTTGTGTACAAGATCTCTCAATACCTGCACAAAGCTACAAAAAAATGCCTGCTTCTTTTGTGATAGAATAGTTAAAAACTCAAGTATGTACGGTACTAAACAAAAACTTTTAGACGCAGGAATAGTTCGAATTGTGTCCAAAGACAGTGAGTTGAATGCCCGATAGAATTTGTCTTGTTACAAGAAATTCATCTACCAAAGTAATATTGATATACTAAAAGCCAAAATCAAAATACAGCAAGCAGAAAATGAAGAAGCTTTCACAAGCGCAGAACACAATAAGGACCTTTTGTGTACAAGATCTCTCAATACCTGCACAAAGCTACAAAAAAAATGCCTGCTTCTTTTGTGATAGATCCAAAACTAGGCGACATCACTTATGTACTGTTTTGACCGAAGAGGCCGGTAATAAGATCTACGATGCTGTCCAGCAAAAGTGAAAATAGCAAATGGAACTTGAAATTGAGTGGATGCATTAATCCAAAAGATGCTTGTGCGTACGACCTAGCATACCACAAGGAATGCTATACGAAAAATGTAATCAATATATTCCCAAGTACAGCTAAAATAGAAACAACACTTAATGTGCCAGAATGTGTTAGTAAGGTAGAATTCATAGATCGTTTACTAAAGTGCTTTTGGAAGTAAACGTTGTCACAGTGGCAGATGCTGAGATACACTACAGAGAGATGTCCCTCGAATGATGTTACAAGACATGTTGTCAAGAAAATCTCTTTAAACACTTATTGAACTTGAACTGTTATACATGGATATAGTACTTACCGATCCTATCTCCAAAAATTAAACTCAGTATATTTCTTTGAAGTCTGTTGACGATGTTTTGCTGTCACTGGCAAAGGCCAATTCTAACATGAATACGAGTATGAAGGTTTTGTGTCAGGCAGCTAAATTATTATGTAAATCCATACTGACAGAGGAGAAATGGAAATTTAAAGGTTATATTACGGAAAACCAGGTCACTAATGCAATACCAAAATAAATTATATCCTTTTTCAAATGGTGTATAGGTGGGAAAAAATATTTAGATAGTTTGCAGTTTGCTAACAAACATTTGAATCATAATGCTGCTACATTGTCTCAAACTCTCATGTATGAATGCCTAACTGACAATCAGACCTTGCATGGTGTGCAGGGATTTAATTAAGCGCAGACACACACAGGATTTTCTTCTTCAAGTTGCTGTTGGCCTAACGATAGATTATAAAACTCATCGTATATCTGTTGAGACATCAAACTTGGCAGGAATTGTAGGACAAACACCATCACATAAATATAAATGACGACTCTAAACAAGCTATACTTGGAGAGGATATTGCAATAAACAACTTACGTCTTAAGCTTAAACAAGTGGGAAATCCTTTTTTGTAAGAAGGTCTTGAACGTATTAATGTTGCAACCAAGGCTGTTTTTTAGAATGCATAACAAGAGATGTCGGTCAGATGCATATTCTTGGTAATAAACTATATGATGAATTCAAAAACAAAAGAGTCGTGTCTGAAACCAACACCATCAATTTATGGGAACTAATAAAGAGGAATAAATCAAATTTGTGTTAAGGCGCCAAAAGAACAATTGTTAAAGATTTAAAATCAGACAGAGAACTCTTTGCTCGGCTACTTGTTGTAAGCCGATCACAACGTGACATAGAGCTACGTGAGACAATATGTGTCTATGAATTTTCTGTTGTACCAAGATCACTTTTCAATTATGATGTCACTATGCTCTCAAAAGAGTAAATTGATATAGAGTTTGAATTCATTTCCAATCACACCACAAAGCAGCAGTTCAACTCAAAACCAAACCAGTTCATAAGCAGATTCTATCAATACTCCTGAGAAAAGTACATTTTTTGTGGCAATTATTGATGGAACGGAAGATCTTCAAGTTATTAGGCAAGGGTTAAGACATTTAAACATGCAAACCTATGGCTGAAGCATTTTAAAAAAACATACAAAGAACACACCATAAATAATATGACAAGTTAAAAGAGAAACCAGGGTATTGTGTCTACACGTTATAAAATCATTGACAGCACAAACATAGTCAACGTTACAATGCCAAAATTACTTTCAGATATTTGTACCAAAGATGAAATAACTGCTTACTTGGCTCAAAAAGTTATTTGTCATGAACAATTAATGAAGAAATACTTTGTAGTCGAATGACGTTCAGATGTTGCCTCCTCAGGTTGTTCTTTAGACCATCTTCGAAAGACACAAGAAGAGCCAAGATACAAAGATAACTCTTCACGCCATCAATGCCGCAGAAATAGGAACAATAAAACTTGATATATTCGCACAAGACAGATATTTTGATTCTTAGTATATTAAGAAAATATCCAAAACTTCCCACCACACCACATCTTACTCTGTACTCACTTCCAAAGAAGTTATATCGATTGCAGATGTATACTCTTCACTTGGACCATTGAAGGTTTCTGCACTGCCAAATTTTCATGCCTTGTCTGGATCTGATTGCAGAGGCACTTTTTTAGGGAAAGGTAAACTTTCATACTGGAAAGCATTCACTGCAGCGATGGAGGACACCATGTTGGTCCTTTGCTCAATAGGAACCAAAGACACCACTCCTGATCAAGTAATGGCAGTACTAAAAGAATTCATCTGCCAAATCTACCAGCCCAGAACAAACATTAATAAACCTGAAGAGTTGCGTTGGTCTGTGTTGTCTAAGAAACAGACGAGCTGGGAAAAGTTACCACCAATAAGTAGTTCTTTTATATCTAGAGTGAAGAGGGTCAGCTACCAAATGATGATCTGGAACCAAGACTGTAATACTCAGCCAATAATTTTATCCCCTATTGGACATGGGTGGACCATGGAGAATGGGCAAGTACAGTAGTCCCATGGCTTCTTTGGTGCTGACTGACAGCTCACAGCTAACTTCTGACAGTCAACATTTAGGTATATACCTAAATTTTGACTAGTCAGAAGTGACAGCTGCTAAATACATGTTTTTGCAGATCACATGGTTCGGCATAGGGATACATAATTGGTCTGGTAACTTTTAAAAGCTGTCAGCTGTCAGTTGTGAGCTGTCAGTCAGCACCAAAGAAGCCATGGGGCTACTGTAGCTCCTGTTCTCTGCAAAATGCCATGTGCTCCGGGCTCGATTCTCAAGTTGATCAAATGCCCTTGCGTAAAGAATAGATGTCATCCACCATGTAAATGTATCTGTAAGCAGACTACCTACCGTGTACTAATATGTGTGAATATGGAGGTATAGACAAACAATGTGACAATGATTCATATATTATATTATCAGAAGAGACAGATTATAACAATGACGATTATAATTAACAATAACAGCATTGATCACATTTAGAGGATTATTTAATGACGCAGCTGTGTTTTACTATTCATATTTGTAATCTCGTTTTTATTAAATTTTAAATCAAATAAAAATTAATTACTATAGAAAAATGTGAAATGATTATGTTTTCTTATTAAAATACAAATAAAGTACATCTATTGAGTTCCAAAACCATATTTATGAAAATATCTCAAATAATGTTTACTTTAGAGTGAATACTTTAGAACTTTTTTTGTAGACATTTTAATTATCTTTAATATGAGCCATTAAAAAGGAAAATTGGTTGATAAACAGCTGAGATAATATAGATTTTCTGAATCTCATTGGTGGCCATCTTGATGACATCATAAATGCTATACGCCACACAAAAGAGTGACAACATGAAAATTATTAACTTACAGATAGTTTCTGAAGAAAAAATCACCCTCCCACCTTTCCATCAAAAACTCTGCCACTGATTATGATTTTTCTACTAAAGTGGAAATTCATTAAAATTAATTTCATGGTGCTATAAAATTAAGATAATATATATTAATAAAGAAATAACAATCAACTGTCAACATAAAGTATTTAAAAAAAATTGGGAAACTAACCAATGATTAGGGAAGTTTATGTTTTCCTCCCAAATAAACTATTCTTGACAATGAAATATTGAAAGTGTCTTGTGTTTGACTATAAAACTCAAAGATGATGTAGCTGTCTGTGTTTATTGCAGTGAGAAGTTCACAGAGGATGTGAGTAAGGTGTGGGACTACGAGAGCAGTGTAGAGCAATATCAGACCACAGGGGGAACTAGCCGTGCCAGTGTCTTGAAGCAGGTGTGCCAACTGGTACAATGGCTACATACTAAAACATTATAAGGATGTGAACATAGGAAAATGTATTTGGAATAAAAATTAAGTTAAAGATTATTTATAGGGTTTAGTCAGACAAGTGCACAGGATAGGAAACCATGATTTATGTATCAATGAGCTGTCAAGATTCGGCTCATAGTTAACTCGAAATAAAACGTTAATCTCTGTGATGTGTGCAACAAAATTGGGTTGAGTACACTTACACTGAATGATGGAAACATGTTTTCATGGGTTACATATCACTTTCAAAATGAATTATTAATAATATTATCTGCCTAAGGCGTCACTCCCACAATAGTCTAGACAAACTGCTGATGATGGGGAGATATTGGTTTGATTCTGGTCGGTTGTACTCAGGGTGGTTTTTTCTAAATGGTTTACCACTCTCTCCTTCGCTCCAAGCAAATGTGGGTACACTCACTATAAATTATATCTTCCTCATCCCTAACCCATTAGAGTAATTAGTACATAAGCGTATAAGCTGAATGGGTAGTAAGACGTGGTGCTAAAAGAATATATTATTCATAATCAATACACCAATATTTGAGATCACATTATTAAGATTGTCAGTTAATAATTAACCTTCCATTACAACAAGATAGTGTTTAACAAAGCTTGTAGCTCCTCTTAAATATACAGCAAGGGAAACTTAAAACCCAAAAATACACTTGAGACACGTTTTACAAATCCCTTAAAATCGTTCTACTGTTTTTAGCTATACATTTTCTCAAATTAACAAAACTCATGTGTGTCAATATATAAAAGGTTAGATCAAATTAATTAAATCAAGCTGGGTAATATTGTTCAGATACATCATTAAAAGTAGTGGGGTTTTAGAGACATCTTGTTTGTTATTGCCATGCAATAATTTAATAAATTAGGAATGAAATAGAAGCCTGATACCATAAGAGCGAAAAA
This sequence comes from Timema poppense, assembly GCA_902141375.1. NCBI lineage: Eukaryota > Metazoa > Arthropoda > Insecta > Phasmatodea > Timematidae > Timema > Timema poppense. Next base: position 12,443 of record CABFOV010003520.1, read on the forward strand.
GGTATTATAATGTACAATTTGGTTAATTATTAATTTAAATACAAGAAGTAGTTAACCATAACATTATATGTTTTATGTTACAAAGAAAACATGTTTCTGATATTAACCTTTAAGTGTACTATACCCACCAAAACAAATTATTAATGAAGGATGTCTGGCTTCAATAAACTTTGATAAAAAGAGAGGTTACACATTAACTGTAGGTCCAAAAGTTCACATATAACATTGGAATAAAAATTAAGTTAAAGATTATTTATAGGGTTTAGTCGACAAGTGCACAGGATAGGAAACTATGATTTATGTATCAATGAGCTGTCAAGATTCGGCTCATAGTTAACTCGAAATAAAAGGCTAATCTCTGTGATGTGTGCAACAAAATTGGGTTGAGTACACTTACACTGAATGATGGAAACATGTTTTCATGGGTTACATAACACTTTCAAAATGAATTATTAATAATATTATCTGCTTCGGTGGCTGCATAGTCTAAGGCGTCACTCCCACAATAGACTAGACAGACTGCCGATGATGGGGAGATATTGGTTTGATACTGGTCGGTTGTACTCAGGGTGGTTTTTTCTAAATAGTTTACCACTCTCTCTCTCTCCTTCGCTTCAAGCAAATGTGGGTACACTTACTATAAATTATATCTTCCTCATCCTTAACCCATTAGAGTAATTAGTACATAAGCATATAAGCTGAATGGGTAGTAAGACGCGGTGCTAAAAGAATATATTATTCATAATCAATACACCAATATTTGGGATCACATTATTAAGATTGTCAGTTAATAATTAACCTTCCATTACAACAAGATAGTGTTTAACAAAGCTTGTAGCTCCTCTTAAATGTACAGCAAGGGAAACTTAAAACACAAAAATACACTTGAGACACATGTTTTACAAATCCCTTAAAACCGTTCTACTGTTTTTAGCTATACACTTTCTCAAATTAACAAAACTCATGTGTGTCAATATATAAAAGGTTAGATCAAATTAATTAAATTAGGCTGGTTAATATTGTTCAGATACATCATTAAAAGTAGTGGGGTTTTAGAGACATCTTGTTTGTTATTGCCATGGAATAATTTAATAAATTAGGAATGAAATAGAAGCCTGATGCCATATGAGCGAAAAAGGTATTATAGTGTACAATTTAGTTAATTATTGATTTAAATACAAGAAGTAGTTAACCATAACATTATATGTTTTATGTTACAAAGAAAACAAGTTTCTGATATTAACCTTAAGTGTACTATACCCACCAAAACAAATGGTGCTGATGTTGTCAATTACTAACAATAACGCAGAATACTTAAATAAAATAAATCTAAAATCTATTTCGACATTAACTAAACATTCTTATAAAGAAAAATTATGTATTCATGTTGATCTATTTAGAATAATAAATAAATATATAATCTGCTTTAGGACAGTTTATAGAAGATTTATTTAAATCAAATTAAAAATAGCATTATTAAAAACATAATTTACCGATTCCCAAAATTTAATGTTGTGTTTACAATTAAAAAGTCCATTAATGAACAAGGGTTAAAATAATTGACACACTTGATCAAATTGTATATAATTCAATAAATTATTAATGAAGGATGTCTGGATTCAATTAACTTTGATAAAAAGAGAGGTTACACATTAACTGTAGGTCCAAAAGTTCACATATAACACACAGTACAAAAAAATAATGTGAATATTTAGTTAAAAACATTTTTTATTTATATGAGGTATTTAACATGCACTTCCTGGACCCACTGATTATATCAGTACACGAGAATTTCCATTAGCGATAGCGCCTACCAATTTGGCCAGAAAAGATATTTTCACATACCTTCCAAAGCTCTTTTACATGCCACAATCGACTTGGAACCGACAGCTTTACTTCCCCTACGAGGGGAATTGTGCTACTGATTTTTATCGCTCAAGAAAAATTTGTCGACCTCGTCTGGGCTTGAACCCAAGAACATCAGGTCCTGAGGCAAGCACCTTACTCTAAGACTACCGAGGTTGATGGTTATAAAACAATTCTGTCTACCCAACAAAATTTAAAACATTATACATTCAATTTATATACATATATATGTTTATATTTTATCCCTATTGTATATTGGGAATTAAAATATTGTCATGTTTACAATATTTTGTATACAAACATTGGTAAATAATGACCAATGAAATTAATTTTCCAGAAATATGTTTACTGTAAAGTAATAAAAGTTTAGTTGGTTATTTTGTGTTTCAATAAATAGGTATAAAGTTATAAACATTTTTTATTTATATGAGGTATTTAACATGCACTTCCTGGACCCACTGATTATATCAGTACACAAGAATTTCCATTAGCGATAGCGAAAGGGCCTACTAATTTGGCCAGAAAAGATATTTTCACATACCATCCAAAGCTCTTTTACATGCCACAATCGACTTGGCACCGACAGCTTTACTTCCCCTACGAGGGGAATTGTGCTACTGATTTTTATCGCTCAAGAAACATTTGTTGACCTCGTCTGGGCTTGAACCCAAGAACATCGGGTCCTGAGGCAAGCACCTTACTCTAAGACTACCGAGGCTGATGGTTATAAAACAATTATGATCCTTTATTAGTGTATTCTGTCTATCCAACAAAATTTAAAATATTATACATTCAATTTATATACATATATATTTTATCCCTATTGTATATTGGGAATTAAAATATTGTCATGTTTACAAAATTTTGTATACAAACATTGGTAAATAATGACTAACGAAATTAATTTTCCAGAAATATATTTACTGTAAAGTAATAAAAGTTTAGTTGGTTATTTTGTGTTTCAATAAATAGGTATAAAGTGTTTGTTTTTTATGTAGTTTTCAAATAGGATATTATGGATTGTTTTAATAAAAGAGAACATTATACATTATTTTTATTATTTTACTTTAATGAGCCTTACAATATAATGGTTAACATTTATAAAAGTATTGGTAACAAACTGTTTATAATGATATTATAGTCACAATATTTTATTTAACACTAATACAATGTCTAATTGTTTATGATTAGAGATGAGATGCTTGAATTGTTAATTTACCTCGAATCTTAAAATATTCAAGATATTCACGATTAAAAGGAATTAAAAAAAATATCTCAAATCCACATTTGAAGGTCTTGTATTGAAATCACCATTTTATGCAGTTGGTATAATCATTTATTATTTAAACTTAAGTGTGCGAAATATTCTTGAATCCGAATTGAAGTTTGAATAGTTTAAAAAAAAGTTTAATGTTGGATAAATTTATTATACTTAGCATAACTATATAAAATGAAGTAATGTATTAAATATGAATATATTTCATCTCAAAATGATAAATTAAGTTACTATCACAAAATGTAATTTAATTAGTTTAGATTTATTTTTTTGAGCAAACATTAGTTTGTGATGGAAATAAAACAATTTTTTTTAGTGTTATAACGTTAAATATATTTTTTTTGGCGAAGCTTAGTTAATTGTCAAATCCAAAATGTTAGTTGGAAGTTGAAGTGAACGAATATTCAAAGAAGTCGGAAGTTTTCATAAATTCATACACCCCTAATCAGGCCCAATAAGATGGGGGTACATCGTACCTGAGCCCGGGAGTCTAAAAGGGGTCTGAGAATTTCTTGGGATCTCAGAAAATATTTGCATGCAATGAAGACTAGCATTCATATTTCCACTACTAATATTAGAATTTAAATAACTATTCCCCCCCTCCCCCCATTTTTAGATATAAAAGTATAGATTAAGTATTATCTTTTTTTCTTATAGTATTAATTAATATTTTTTTTTAGACAGGATTAATGAAAAATGGAGGGCGTCTCGAAAAACTTTGTAACCCCAGATAAAATTCCTCCCAGAGGCCCTGACCCTAATAAACTTGCGTTGTTAAGAAAACCTGATATTTTAGTTTCCTGAGCTAGCTAAAAAAAATAAAAGGACAAAATTCAAAATTAAGTACAAAATCATAGACAAATAATAAATTCAATCAAAGGAAAGTCCTTTTAATCCTTAATAAGTGTGATAAATAAAAAGTGAAATCAGAAACCTGTTTCGGTGGCTACATGGTCTAAGGTGCTACTCTAACAAGAGACTAGACTGCCGATGGTAGGGATGGTTCGATCCCGGTAGGGTCTACTGAGAGGTTGTTTTTTTTCAAATGGATACCCAACTTATTCTCCATGTACCTTCCTTATCCCTAACCCATTGGATTAATTAGTATTACATAAGTGTATAACTCCAATGGGTGGTAAGACACAACGCTAAAAGAAAGTGAAATCAATATTTATGGTCAACATAATTTTGTCAACAAATTTGTTTTGTGCTAATTTCCTAAACAGTACAAAGTTTTATTTTATGGTTTTAAACTTTCAAAACTCTTTAGTTTTATTAAGATTTAACATTTTTAAACATTCAAGAATTCAACCCATCTCTAATTATGATTTAACAAAATTATCTCTATATAAGCTACTCTATTCCTTGTTAGCAATAATCATTACTAAAAGTACAAAATCTCACTCAAATGGTTTATTGTGCACATTCTAAACTTACAATATCACAGGATTCTTAGATTGAAACATGTTTGACTAGGTGTTGAATAGCATTCATTTTGATTTCATACTAGTTCCTTCATTTAAAGGAACATTTAATGGGCGTTTACCTGCATGACTGTAAGGCTAAGTATAGAACATTAATGGCACAAATTGCTTGTTCTGCTCGAGAAAGTAGCATATCACAACTGGGATGAAATAGAAATAATAAAGATATAAAACATAAGGAATGGTTAAAGTACATTCCATGAGTAGCAGGTACACCAATACTTAATATACAATATAATATATGTTATAAATAAATAAATGTTAACAATTAAAAAAATATATATATACACATACTAGAGTGTGATACAAATTAAAGAAAGCTAAGAAGGCAATATAAAAAGGCTAGGAAAGGGAGACCATGGGATTGAAGTTTGTGAGGAGCATGTTATTTGTCACAAAGAGAAACAAGATTATGAATGAAGTTATCCAGGAAAGGGTGGGGATACAAGGTGTATATGAGATAGAAGAGGAAGCAAGACTGAGATGGTATGGACATGTAATGAGGATAGAGAAGGAGAGAATACCAAAGAAAATTATGGAGACGAAGTATGTAGGAAAAAACCCACAAGGGAGGCCAAGAAAGAGATGAGAAGAGTAGATAACATAAAGTGTGCAAGTGAGAGGAGGAGAAGAATCGAATAGATAAAAGGGGGGAGAAAGATGGCAGGAAAGAGGAAAATTGAGGCATTTTACTAAATTGATCTGGCCACAGGTTAGAAACCGTTGATGGTGATGAAGGCAAGACATAACAAATTTTAAAAAAAACTGCAGGTCTACAGCAAAACACAGATAATAAAGTGAAATATAACAAATCACAAAACTAAGACATTTTACTTGCACATAAAACTTTCTATCTGTTGAAAGACAATTGAACATCAAAGTTAATAAAATTGCCATTTAACAGAGAATCTTAATTCATGTTCAAATTTTTGTTTGATTCATGAAGTGTCAAATTTTGGCGTTTTTTTACACCGGGTCTGACTACTTGGTTGGGTTATATGCCAATCTTAATTATTGAAGCTTAATTTCTTTAAAGCCAAGTCAAAGCTGACTAATAATAAAAGTAGAGTATAGGTTTTTGGTCTAACTTAAGAGCTTTAATAGGCACTTGTCTCCGATTTATAGAAAAGGTTTATTGTTTGGCAGTTAAAAGTAACTAAGTGTTTGGATTAACTAATGATGTTAACACACTTTTATTTGGGACAACAATCTATACAAATATGCATTTCAAGTCACATTTTAATATGTTGCATAATAAATAGAAGAAAATAAAAAAAAAATATAATCAAGATGTTAAATGTTTTAATCTATTTTACCTACATTTGAAAAACAATGAATATCCATTAGGACACTAAACTTAAATTATAATGAAGCTAACAACTAACATGGATTTATACAATTTGGTGGTTGAATGGTCTAAGTCATCACTCTTCCAAAAGAATCGTCTGAAGATGACGAGAAGATCGAGGTTCAAATCCCCGGTTGGGTGCACTGAGAGTTGTTTTCTTTATATGGTTATCCATGCTCCCTTCTTGAAAATGTGACTACACTTCATCTTAATTCAACCATCCTGCTGATCTCTAAGACTTTAGCATAATTATTGCCTATGCCTATAATCTGAATGGGTAGTAAGATACGGTGGCAAAAAAAAAAGTATATTGTCTCTTTGGAAGTCTAAATAGATGTCGGTTTATATAAGTGGCTGAATGGTTCTTGATTTCTAGAAAATGTAAACCGAAACTCTGGTAAGTACAAAATATTATGAAATCTAGTTAACATTTTGCACACTCCTCATGACCTACATAACAGTTGGACCTACTCTGAATTCAAAAACAAATTAAAGTCCATGAAACTTCAATTCCTCATCAATATTCAAAACGAAAGTGTAGCTCAATGATTGGGAACCGATTTTACAATCTTGCCTATAGTACTAGGACTTTATAAATATTGTATTAATAATTATATACATTTTTATTTTTAATGTGAACATCGAAATTTAAATAAATTATCAATATACTCTCTTAAATATCAAATTCATTTTATTAGTGATTTGATATTGGCCTGTAGTTTTAATTAATCAAATATACAAGGGATGTGCGAAAATAACTTTTTCAAATCAAGATGACATCAAGACAAGAATATAAACAAAAGTGAGACGAGAATATTAAAAAATATTGAGATGCAAAAATGGGACTAGTAAAATTCCTTTGAAAGCAACGAAAATGTAAATTATGTTTACTAAAGCGAATATATAGTTTATATAGTGCTTAAGTTTCTTTTGATATTTGGGCTATTACTTGCTTTGGGTCATCTATTTAAAACACTTAAAATATAACTCGCAAACATTTTAAATGCCATTAATGAACTAGTGATAGTTGCAATGCATACAACTTATAATTTAATTTTGTAAGTTTATGATGTTAAAATTTTATATTGAAAAACAATATTTACATACAAAAGCTTTCTTAGGGAAGATTGTTTTTGGGGAAAAAGTGTGGTTTATATTCGGCGTATTTTAGGATTTTTACAGTTTTATTAGAAATAATAAATTCTCAATTTGGTTTGTAATTTTTCTAGGCCAGTTATTCGCTTTTTTTACAAATTTCTCAAATTTTTTAGATTTATTTTGAGCTTAAGAGATAAGAAAGCAATTTAGTTTTCTCGTCTCAATTGAGATATTTTCAATTCGCACACATCCCTAAAATACACCTCTTTAAGCAAACCTCTTTACACTTTTGATGGTACATTGTGTTATATTTGAAAGAAAGTACAGGATCCTATTTATCAAATAAAAAATGTATATGTGTATCAAATAATAGCTATTACAAAATGTAAAACATTAAAATAACAGAAAACTGATATGGCCTATGTTGTATATCCTCAATGATAAACAGAAAATGGATAGTTAATTTTTGGAAGTTCTTTCCTTAATTTATTATGGCGCGCACACACACACACACACACACACACACACAAAATAATATATATTATCTTTTCTACCATATTTCCATTAACCCAAAGATTTAGATGTTTGCGTCTTGAGGGCCCATGATGTATCCCAAAAGTCGAGCAGGCGGTTGTTGGTGTTGGCGCAGAACTCTCGGAAATCTCGCAGAAATTTGGCCTGGAACATCTCGTCCCCAGTGGCAGGAGTCGACGAGGACCGCCATCTGCGACTCAACATGTGGTTCCATGACCATAGGAACCCCGTCTGTAATCACATTTAACAAATAGTGGTAAACATATCATACTAGGGGTGGAATCCTCGAATTCTTAAAATTTGAGGATTCGAGAAAATATCAAATTCAAGATTAAAAATTTTTTATTTTATTTTTCAAAATAATGAGTTGGAATTTGTTATAGAATTATATTATTGCTTATCTTATTGGTGTTCCAGCCCCAACATAATTATTGGGAAATCTCAACAACCAAAGTCCAGACTATTAATGTATACATGAATTTAATAATGAATGCATCTTAGCAAAAAAATGTTAACATAAAGTTAATTAATCTATTTTAAATGATCATACTATATTACTATTTCCTCTTAAGATCATAATTTTTTCCAAGATTCGGTTTTGAGCCAAAATTCTTTTCGAAACGAAGTCGAAGTTGATACTTGTTTCAAAGCCAAATTAAAGTTTCGAAGTTTCATACACCTCTAGATTTCATTTCTGCCCTCTCTCTCACTAAGTCATATACAATGTTTAATAATGAGGTGGCCCAACGGCTAAATAATTTTACAATATTGAAAATTGATAAAAATAAACAAATAAGAGTATATTTAATGAAGAAAGCCCACCTAAAGAAAGAGGAAAAATGTGGGAAGAATTTGTATTTAAATTAGGGCTGTCAAACTCAATACCCTCGATACCCTCAATTCTTAATGGTGTCGAAAGAATCAAGAATTGATCTTAATATTACGATTATTAGCACTTTATATAAAACTGGCAACTAAACAAAACAGCAACATTCAGAATAGGTAATAAAAGATTATTTCTCATATTAGTTTAGTTGCCATTTCACTTAATTGCCGGCAAATTGTAAATATACTGTATTGGCCTGGATATAGTACAACCCTGAATATAATACGATCCTAACATTTTGAGGTGTTCTACATGAAAAATAAATGGTTTCAAATATAATACAACCAGACATTCTGACAGCAACAAGAGGAAGAAACTTAACAACTCTGAAACACTTTTTTTTTAAAGTAAAAGTCAAGTAAGATTGTCAGAATACATGAATCGATTCTAAACAAACAATCGATATGTATATACCATGTATATCGAAAGCTACAATATTTAGATTAAATTAAGATGGCTGCTCTCCTGTAAATATATTTTTTGTTGCTTTTCAATTTTTAATGTTTTTTTAAACTCTTTGAATAAGACATTTTAATAAAAATTGAACAAAAATCCACATAGTTAATAAAAACAGAGCAAAAAAATTATATTTAGTTTAATTCAATAGATTTATAACATAGTCCGATATATTCGATATAATGTTCCCAAAATTTCTTCACTAATTTCTGGCGATCTAACGGGTGTTGTATTGATTATGGCAGACGACTTTAATTTTTTGTAAAGTGTGAACTGTGTTCTTTCCGTTATAAAATCTGCAATTTCTTGTATCAATTTTGAGTTTATTTGAATTTTTGGTTTGATTTTCAGTTTTGAAGACTTTTAACAAAGGTAATCTTTTTTATTTTACAAATTTACAGTTTTATTTGCGACAAATGTTATAGGCCTAAACAAATATATTTTTACTTTTTTATTAATTTTCTTACAATTTAAAAATTAAGTGCTGTCTACAATTATTATCTGATATCTACAATTATAATCTTGTTTGTTTACTTGTTACCAGTATGGTACTTAGGTTTTATATCCAATCTCATTAAGTCAAAACAGTGCACTTTCATTTAACGGTCCTATTTGGTGAATTGAATAGACTTGTGTTCTCAACAACTGTTTGTTAGACTTGTTTTTAATTTTTTATTTAGAAATGTTTAATTCAATGAGGCTTTATTTTTAGGTAATAATACATCTTTACTATAATGTAATTCCTAATTATTTTATTATTTTTATTATTTGATTTAATACTTAATAAAATTGATATTTTTCTTTGATACAATTTAAAAAAAAATTATGATCATGAAAGTTTTTTAGTTTTTTGGTATGTTATAAAGTTGAATACCTACTTTTTTTTCATACAAGGTTGGATGCTTGGAAAAGAAATTAAAAAAAAAAAGTTCAAGAATCAGAATTGCGAATCAAAAATTCAAGCTTGAACTCAAGAATTAGAATCGAGAAATGAAGGAGATGTCAACTTTGTACATTGGATTTTCCTTACATTTTCCCTATTTCTCTAGGTGGCCCTTCTTAGTTAAATTTACTCTTATTAGTTTATTTTTTCTTTTACTCTATTTTTATCAATTTTCATTCATTATTATAAAAAAATAAGTCATATAGAAGAGATTACACAGTATAATCATAAAAAAAATCTTTTATAATAAAGGAAAGTGATAAAACTAAAGAAAAAGGAAAAATAAACTATTAAGAGTAAATTTGATGAAGAAAACCCACCTAGGGAAAGAGGAAAATGTGGGAAGAGTCCAATGCACAAAGGTGACATCTTCTTCCTTTCTTCTGTCTTCTATAGTAGAAGTAGTCACACACACATTTTAACACAAATATCCGGACAGGCCTGTACCCATCCATACCGGTACCCACAACCAGGACTTTCAAACCTGCTACACCACCAAAATATTAAGAGCATTTCCCAAACAGTGCAACAGTTCTCAACTTAGACAGTGGGAACTGGCCCACCAATGGATTACCAAATCAAGATTACCACCAGGCCTCAACAGAAGATAGTTTATTTCTACAATATTATTATTATTTTTCAAATTAACATTATTATTATTAGTCTTTTAAAAAATAAAAAAAACATATTTATTATCATTTTTATTATCATTATTTTTATTATCAGCATAATCAGTTTTCTATAAATATTAACCTTAATCAAGGAATTTATCTTTGTTCCCGAAAAAAGTTGGTACAATGTGTTTCTAACAGTTTCTTTTAAAAAATTCAAAATGGAGTAATCCATTGTTTGTGTACTATGTGCTTTCTTCTTCTTTGTGTTTGATAAAGGCAACAATGCCGAAATATAATGATATTTGTGTTAAAATGTGTGTGTGACTACTTCTACTTTAGAAGACAGAAGAAAGGAAGAAGATGTCACCTTTGTGCATTGGACTCTT
>CABFOV010003520.1:26314-64567 GCA_902141375.1 Timema poppense
TTTTTTGGTTTTCTCTTTTAGGAAGTTGCGTTGCGCGTTACACACTCCTCCCTGATGAGTTCCGATAGAATGAAACCTAGGTCGGGGGATTGGGCGGTGACGATCAATTTTCTTTAAGAGACATCCATTACCTCTTTGTCCATTGGCAGCAGTGTAAAGTGTGAACTGTGTTCTTCTTTTCATTGTAAAGGCCATATTGTGTTTGTCCCCCTTTTATATGTTTCTATACACCTTTCCTGTACCTTCTAACAAATATAATACAATTGCCTCATAAAGCGAAAAGAGGTTTTCCTTATAGAGTCATGAACAAAAAAGAAAATTGTTACTCTTGTGAACAAATGAAAAAAAGTTGACAAATCTTATGTAAGGGTAGAAATGGCAAAAAAAAAAAGTGCTTACGTAATACTTGAATGCCCCCTAATACTGCTCAAACCAGTGTTAAGAATCCATCTCACTCCATGATTAGCACCTAGATTAGGTAGATAATACTGCTCAAACCAGTATTAAGAGCCCATCTCACTTCATGGATAACACCTAACATAGGTATATAATAGAGATGGGTGATAAATTACTGACTGTGATTTTTTCACTGATACCATCTGATCACCGTTAATCCTAGTGACTAGATCTCAAAAGTATTGGTGATTGAGATATCAGTGATCAGAGATACTTACATCAGATAGCAACAGTTATTCTTTTATTTTTTATTTTCTACCAGCTAAGTGAGAATCAACCTTATTGACTTGCATGTTATTTCTATTTAAAACACTTAATCTCATAGAGCTCATTTTTCAAAAACAATATCAGATTGCTACCTAAAAAGGAATTTAATGTTTTAAATGTTTTATTCACATGCATTTTAAATAAAAAATATTTGTTGTTAAGAACAAAATCGAGAAACGAGCTTACAAAATGAATCACACATTTCAGATTCTTTTTATAAGTAAGCTACAAAAAAATTATTTATTATTTTTTTCGGTGACCCTATCTCCAAAATCGCAAATAATAAATTTAAATAAGTAACAAAATATAAAAAAATATTAATAAACCTTAATATTTACAATGCAGTGATGATCCTAATCATCCTATAGTCTAATCTAAAGTGTGTGTATATAATTATTGATTAAATATTTTTTAGCATCTTTTAATTTAATGTTAAGTCTCAGTGCTGTGGTTATGAGTTTTATTTCTTTATATTTAAATTAGTTTATTTATTTCTAATAGATGTCTAGTTCATCTACTATTAGATCTACGGTATTTAAAATAAAATCACACTACAATAATATAATATATGACCTGCATTCCAAACAACATTATCTAAACCAATCACCATTATGGTATGTTCACATAAATTTTAATTGTAGTAAACAGATCACTAAATAAATTATAAAATTACAGGAGTTTATCATAGTACATAAAATAAGTTTTAATAGTGATACTTAAGTTTAACATAATGTTTGTTGGACCACTAGTTTTGCCCTAATTACATAACATTTCACTATAAAATATTAAATAACATTTTTTTCTTTCAATTGTATGAAGCTTCTTAAAATGCATACGCTTGTATTGACTGTACATTAGTCAGGCAACGTGAAACCCAGATAAAACCCGAAGATTAGGTAGCTGTATGTCAATTGTCAATGTCAGTGCTGACAGGAAGAGTTTATGTTAGGCCTTTAAGTATCGAATTCCATTGCAAACCGCCAAACTCTCCAGTTATTAGTTTTCCTTCCAACCAATTGTCATGGGACTATTATATTAAATAGCTAGTACTCAGAAATACTCGATTGTACTCACCTACTCGGACAGCCGATAAATACTAGCTTTGACCGTGGTTGTCTACTAGGTACCTACTACCTAGCAACAAACTGTGAAAGTGAAAAAATATAGGTCCATCAAGACACTGTGAATGCCAGTCACAGTGAAAAATCACTGGTATAAATCACCAATACATTAAAATCACAGTCACCGTAGTCACTGATATAGTAAAATCACCGTTTAGCCCATCTCTAGTATATAATACAGCTCAAGCCTCAAGCCATACATATTAATAGTTCGTCTCACCCCACAGATAGCATCTAGCTGTAGATAATACTGCTCAAACCAGCCCATCTCACTCCATGAATAGCACCTAGCTTAGGCAGATAATACTGCCCAAACCAGATGTTGCATTGTTGTGAGGTTTTCTGTATTCTACTAAGTAAAGAAGTAAAAAAAAATATATATATATATCATTGCATTTAACTACTTGTTCAGGTTGTACGCATATATGATAATTATTCTAATGGGGCAGGGATGAGAAAGGAATCATGGAAAGAGAGTGGAAAATCATTTAGGAAAAACCCATCCTCAGTAGAACGGACATTGATTCAAACCCTGATCTCCCCGTAACTAGCAGACAAGTTTAACACAAGACTGATACCTTAGACAAGAAATGTCAAATCCATGGCACACAATGTCATTGGGTGGCCACACAATGTCATTGGGTGGCCACACAAACATGATTTGGGTGGCATACCGAAATGAAAATAATAGACGCTGGATAAAACTTTTTACAAAGTTATATAATTTTATTGAAGTCAATATTATGTCGACAGCCATGTTATTCAATCTCTTGTCACAGTAAACTTAAGTCAATGATTAGAAATAATCATGACTCATACTTAGGTGCAGTTTGTGTGCTTTTGAAGAGAAGTTATGAACCAAACAAATTATATTGGATAACAAAAATCATCATTATCTGTTTCCAGCCTCTGCACAGGTCAGTTTAGTAAAATGCCTCCATCTTCCTCTATCCTTCCACTATTCTTTCTCCTTTATTATCTTCCATTATTCTCCTCTCACACACTTTCTGTTATCTACTCCTCCCATCTCTTTCTTAGCCTCCCTTGTGGTCTTTTTCCCACAGCCAGCTAACATGCTCCCCACAACCTTCATTCTCATGACCTCCACTTTCCTAGTCTCACTTACATTCGATGTCCATATTTCTGCCGCATGTGTGACAATAGGTACAAAGTACACCCTGTACGTCCTTTCACTTCAAGGGCACTTATCTTCTCCATAGCAGGTCTCTTGCATATCTATAGAACAACTCTCCCTGCTGTCCTCTTCTCATTACATCCTCTCTATTTCCACCTTTCGTCCCAATCAAGCTTCCAAAATATTTCACATTCTGCTTTTTTCTCAGCTATACTCTATACAAATTTATATCTTTATTAAACCTTATCCTCTTCCTTCTCATTACATCACTAGCAAAATACAACATATTTAAAACAAATATGGAAAAGGTTATGTAAGTTTTTGATTTTTAAATAAATTAATATGTATTTTTTTCATTGCACACACACACACACACACACACACACACACACACACACACACACACACACACGCACTTTTCTGGTTTGAGTGTAATCTTGTATATAATTTTCCGGTTATTTGGCCATGAACGGCTTCTTAAGCATCAGTGGTTTTCTGAAGAATATACCTTTTTATTGCCTTTTAAATTTTGTAAACATATTTATTAGCCTGTTTAATTACATTAGTGAGAACTATAAATAAACAAAGTTTCCACTACATATCAAATAAAATCAATTATGTAGTGTGTATTCACCTGTATTGTAGAGGAGAATGGAAGGAACAGGAGAGAAATAAGTGAGAGAGGAAGATAAGCAGAGGTATTTTTCAGAAGTGTGAGAAGCCTGATTTGGAACAGGGATATTTCATACAAGTGCAAGGGAGTGATCTACAATGCCTATTACCTACCAATATTGACGTACTACCCTGCAGAAATGTGGGTAATAAAGGAACAGGATAAAAGCAGAATGCAGGCAAGTGAAATGAGATTTTTGAGAAGCAGGATTGGTGAGATAAAATTTGACAGGATGAGAAATGAGAGACTAAGGTGGTATGTGAGAAGAATGGAGAGGGAAAGGATGCCCAGGAGGATGTTGGATATGGAGGCCGGGAAAGGACAGAGCCAAGGTGAAGGGTGGAAAGGAGGCGGAGAGGCTTATGTTCCAAACAGGCCCAGCCAGTGGCTAGAAGATGTTAATAACGATAATGATGATGTTCACCTGACACGGCCTATAAGGAATGAGCACAAACATGATGCCGGTGAGATGCACGTACTGCTCGTGGTGAGTCATTGTTTTAGCCATAGTACCAGGTGAGCTGACACTGAAGTTCTCCACCGTACACTGCACAAAACCAAACTTCTCCAAAACAGCCTCTTGGAAATGAAAGAGACGCTGGTCCCACGTTTCCTCAGGGAACACTGTAAAAAAAACCTATAAATAGTCTCAGTGGAAAGTGTCAAATGGGCTGTTTCATTTCTCTCGGAAGTTATATAAGGCTAAAAGACACAATTGTTCAAGCTCCTCAAAACTTTACAATGGCTTTAAATAGAGCTGGGTCAGCTCCTCTATTTCTTGAATCTGAATTTTATAATTTTTTTTCAAATCCTAGATTTTTTTGAAATGTACAATTTTGGTTAAAGTGAAAATATTTTAAATCTAATTTTAAAATGGTTGTTTAAGGCTTGGTTATTTTTATTTATTTAAAGTATTTAATGTGCACTTTCTGAAACAAAAGATCATATCAGCACACAAGAATTTCTTGGAATGAGACCAAAAGAACCTAAAAATTTTTCCGAGAAAGGTATTTTCGAGATTGAAGGTTTTATTTCCTCTACAAAGGAAGAAAGTCATGCTACAGAGTTTTATTGCAAAAAAAAAGTTTGAAAACCCCTGCTTGGTTTAATCCCACCCACGAACATCGGGTCTTGAGGCGAGTACGTTACCTTAAGACCCCCAAGGTCAACTTTAAGGCTTGGTGCCACATGTTTTGTCATAAACAACATAGAGAACACATTTTTAGTAGATTAATAAAAGAATTTAATAAATTTTTGTAACTTTGCTATGTTCCCAACTAAACAAGTCTATGTAATTCCTTTTATCAATCACTTAAAAATGTTATATCAAGGTCTTCATATAGTTTTCGAGATACTTTTTTGAGATTTTTATGAATCTTGAATTCCTCAAATATTATGGGATTCAATGAATCAAGTGTTGCATCTATAACATTTTAGAAAATATTCTAAAGTAGTTTAAAGGAAGGAGTAGTAATCATTAAAGTTATTATGGTTCCTTTAGGTACATTTTTCTCAGAAACCATAATAGTTAATGAACCTATTTTTTTAATGATCAATTAGGCACGGGAGATTTATAAATATCTCAAAAAATATAACTTATATTAATTTTAAATGTGTTCAATATCTTTTTCTAATTTTCCAACACACTTCAACATATTTATATAGATGTAATATATGTTTATTTTTATATTTAAATAAATCTCCCGTTAAAATGTGCATAAATAAATTTTTAAAAAAATACAAAAAAAAAATTATAGTGATATCTTGCATAGTTTTTGAAAAAAATGTACCTAAATGAACCATAATTTAACATTGGTTGTATAGGGAAAGGTAACTCCCCTTAAAAGACTTAGAAGGAAAGCTCTGAAAATACCTATAACAAAATTTATATATTTGTAAAATTAAATGAATTAGATAGTTTCAAAATTGATAGATGTGTTAAGTGACATTAAAATTCAACAAGATTGATTATAATTTGTTTTTAGTGAGCAACAAATTGTCATTTATGAAAATTTTCAAAAAATAATATAACATCATCAACTAGATTAAACCATAGGTTGACGAACAACAAGTCTAAAATACAAGTGTTATATGTTAGAAATGTGTTACAAAACATGGATACAATAGATTAAGGACAAAACAAAGTTTAAAGTTAAGCCGAGTTGTAACTAATAATAAAATTTGAATTATTAGGTTAACATCTGTCTTTAAGAAGTTTAATAAAGTGATTATGTGTTCTCATTACAAATATTTGAAGAATATAATATAGAGTGGATATAAACAAGGTTTGTAATCTAATATGTTAATTAAAATCTTTTTAAATTTTAAAGTTATGTATACAATCTAATCCTTATCTTATTACAGTCCCATTACCCCTAGTGATAGTCAGCCACAGAAGGATGTTGATTTATATTCTTCTGACATGTTTCGGTATGTAAAATACCATAATCATGGAAACAAGTCTTCGTGAGAAACATTAAGTGTTGTTATGACTGCGAGATGTTACATTCAAATTTTATAATTAGTTACAACTCAGCTAAACTTTAAACTTTGTTTTGTCCTTAATTTATTATATTCATGTTTTGTAACACATTTTTAACATGTGACACTTGTATTTTAGCTTGCCATCAACTTATGGTTTAATTTAGTTGAATTTTATTTTTTTAAATATATATATTTTGTTATAGGTGTTCTCATAGCTTTCTATCTAAGTCTTAACTTTAAAGTTGCATCTAGAGCTATAACCAAACATAAGGAATGAGTTTGAATGCCTGTGATATCTTCATAAACTTATATTTCGATAATTAATTACTCTTGTTTTTTTCCCATATAAAATTGATAGCACTTTGGTTGTACTTACAAATAACTGTTTAGTTCACATGTGCAGGCTACTTGAAAGAAGAGCACAACCTTGGATTATGAACTTTTTATCCAATGCATTTTAAGTAGCTATTCAGTTATACTTTCTTATTATATGGCATTAGGAACTTTAAAGTTCATTGTTACACTTACAAAAGTACACCAACTATCCCTATCTTGAGCTAGTTCTATCCAGTCTCCTCATTCATTATACCCTATCCCTATCTTGAGTTAGTTATATCCGATTCACCTCATTACACTCTATTACAGCTATTACCTCTTTGTCCAATGACAGCAGTGTAAAGTGTGAACTGTGTTCTTCTTTTCATTGTAAAAGCCATATTGTGTTTGTCCCTTTTATATGTTTCTCTCCACCTTTCCTGTACCTTCTCCCAACTATAATACAATTACCTCATAAAGCGAAAATAGGTTTTCTCTATCTTGAGCTAGTTCTATCCAGTCCACCTCATTACACCCTTTCTCTTTCAGGTCCATATGTGTCTAGGTAATCCTAATGATCTGTTCCCATTAGGTTTGCCTGTCAATACCCTGAACATGATTTTAAATTCTTTCATTTGGGCTGCATGTCCGTGCTATGCACAGACATTAATTAAACTTATAGACTAGGAATAAGGAAGGTTAAATTTTAGAGGAACTGTGCCTGGATTTGCATGAAGAGAGTGGAAAACCATTTAGGAATAACCAGATTCAGTACATCCAACTGTATTCCAAACCCCGATCTTCTCGTCACCAGAAATCCAGTTAACATTGTAGTGACACTTCGGAGTATGCGACCCCTGATGCAAGTCTTTGGGATTGGTGGCTAATGAAAATATGTTTAGTGAATGTCCACCTATTTTTAAATGATTCTGGTATGAATTTCAGATTCGTAGGTAAATTTAAGATTTGAATTTGTAATGACAAGGGATTTGACCCAACTTTAGGAACAAACACCATACTTAAATTTGTTCCTGTAACTTCTATATCAGGGATCGCAAGACTTTTCCAAACAATATGACACTTAAGGACTAGCTGAATTTTGAACTAGTCCAACGTACCACCTCTTATTTATGTTTTTTTAATGAGTGATTAAAAATCAAAATTTGTTGAATATTATAATCTGTAATGAACAACTCAAATAAAATAGCCATATATTATCCACTACCGGCTTACTAGACCTGTCGTAGACTCATATGCCTTATAATCTAACTTAAGACTAGGAGAGGCATAACATCCAGTCCCCACATTTCACCAATGATACATTTTTCAGCCTCACCGAGAATCGAACCTGGGACCCTTTGCTCAGTAGACAGACATGCTACAGACTGAGTTAAACTGTACCTATTGTATACCTTTAAAATATTTTCATGAAACANTAACATCCAGTCCCCACATTTCACCATTGATACATTTTTCAGCCTCACCGAGAATCGAACCTGGGACCCTTTGCTCAGTAGACAGACATGCTACAGACTGAGTTAAACTGTACCTATTGTATACCTTTAAAATATTTTCATGAAACACGAGAAAATGTATATAAAACCAATGTAAAATAATAAGTTAACATATTATGGTGCTCCCCACTTTCAAATAGGTAACTCTTGTTTCCCATGAGACACTCTGTGTCCAACGGGATGAAAATGGGCCCCCGTAGCGGGTCCGACTTGTGGGTGAAGGGCAGTGCTAGAGGGTCGGCAGGGATGGGTATCACCTGGAAACCACTTGACTGGGCCTTACGAGCCCAACCCATGATCTGCAACACACACAAGTACAAACATGTGATCATCCAGCAGTGGACGTGGTTATTTACATATTTTGGGTTCACATTCTCTCTTTAAGCCTATGCTAGTATATATTTTTTTAAATTCACCATTTCGATTTAGGTTATATAATTTATAATGCTGATAGTCAATCATGATGCTGAGGGACACAAAATAAACCAAGCAACCAAAATTATTAGCTTATTACAAAATAAGTTCCCTACCAGATATGAGACAGTGTTCGCAGAAAGGTTCGTCTCCACTGTTTGGTTTATAGAGTTTCTTTCTAGAACTCACCAAATCCGAGACGATGGTCCCAGACAAGCAGACCCATCGAACAACCAGTTCGTAGGTCGTGTTTGGTTTATAGAGTTCCTTGCTCGAACTCACCAGATCCGAGACGATGGTCCCAGACAAGCAGACCCATCGAACGACCAGTTTGTAGGCCCTGTTTGGTTTATAGAGTTCCTTGCTAGAACTCACCAGATCCGAGACTATTGTCCCAGACAAGCAGACCCATCGAACAACCAGTTTGTAGGCCATGTTTGGTTTCTAGAGCTCCTTACTAGAACTCACCAGATCCGAGACAATGGTCCCAGACGAGCAGACCCATTGAACGACCAGTTCGTAGGCCCTGTTTGGTTTATAGAGGGATTGGTATCTGCAATGCCCCCATTCTATACGGTCACTTTTGTTGTTCACATCTGTCTCCAAGTGGGTGTGTTTGTACAGTGGAACTAGACACAAAACAAAACCGAAATAGTTTACACCTGGTTTGTTCAATTTTAATCAAATGATAAAAGAGCCTGAACTGAACTCCTAAGTAAAACTTTACTATGTGACATTTAATTTTAGGATATTTTTTTGGAACTGAAAGTTTTCTAGTATCTAAAATGGGGTTATTGATAACCAAACATAATTTTATCTTTAAGTTGGTATAGGGGTGTGCAAAGTAAACTTTTTTAATGTGGCACAAACTCAAATCAAATATATTAAATATTATCAAAACTGAATTGAAGCTTGAATATTTCTCTCATTTTTTCATACTTGACAATTATATTTTGATTATTTACATAACTTAATGCACAAAAAATTACTTGTAATATACAACTCAATTTCTCTAGATTTTTTCCATATGATTATTTTAAAGATTTATTTGAGGTATTTAATGTTCACTTTTTGAACCGACTGATTATATCAGCACACAACTTGTAAACTAATTTAAATATAAACAGACACAGCACCCAACCCTCTGGCTGTTTCATTAATGTGATATAATGTCCCTGATTTGACCCTAAAGAATATTTGAAAGCATTGACAACATTCTCCTCTTAATTATATATTTTATTTTTATATTTTATTACTTGGTGCTTAAAGCACATATTCTTCTAAATTATTCAGATATGATAGATACCAGATTCTAACTAGGAAATCAATAGTTATTTCTTGTTAATTTCACACCCTGAAGTTAGGAGGCATCAGCTACTCTAACTAACTTCAGTGTGTGACGTAAAGTTGAGTCAAAATTACAATGTTTAAAGTCTTTTAAAAATTAACTTCCTGCTCTCGAACATCCCAGAATAATGTAGACGTTCAATTTGAGGCAGTGTCCGGTTCTCGGCCATTCTGTATCCTTCTATACGTTTTCGCGAACTAAACATTCTAGTAAGTTCTATTGGACTAAGATATACATCACGGGTGGTGCAATTTCGAGAACACTGTGATGTCAGTCATTGTCACGGACGGACATGTGCTCGGCTCTCGTGCAACATGGTCATTTTTCAATACAAATATCAATAATTATCATTGAATTAACTAAAATCAACTTTATCTGACGTTATTTATTTATATCACAAAAAGTGAAGACCAGTGTCGGGGCATAATAATAACTATTATGTAAGATAGCAATAGGCGCACAACGTGGACCCATAGCAATAGACTTTGAAACATAGTGCAATTAGCGGCCCAACGTGGAACCAGCTAATTAGTGATATTACAATTGGTGTCCAAACGAAGGGGCCCGTAACGAGAAATATACAAATGGCTCCCAACTAAGGGGCATTACAAATGGCATCCCAACTAGAGGCAAACCACGGAGAAAGTTATAAATGGCAGCATAATGAGGGGTAGTTACAAGAATGTTACAGTGAAAAAGAAAACCCACATTTCACCAATCAAAGTTTTCGGCCATGCCAAAAATACAACCTTGGACCCTTATTTCTTTAGAAAGACATGCTACCAACTGAGCTAAGGTGTCAGGACTTTTCCATATGAATATTGATCAGTAATGTAGGCTATAAAACAGTTCAAATGGAAATTACCATAAATGACCATAAATGAGTATTTTAGCTGTCAATATTTTATTGGTGAAGTTTTGTAATTTTCAAAGTGAAGTCAAAGCTGATATTTGTTTCAAAACTTCACACACCCATATTTTTCTATGTATCTCGCTAGTAAATATATACAGCATAAGTGAATTGGGAGTGAATCAGACTATTCCAACCTGTCCACTTGCGAGGCTGTTCGGCGTCGTCATCGCACGACCCGGGCAGTGTGTCTCGAAGGAACTTGGGGACTCCAGCCTCGAGTGCCTGGGGGCAAGCTCCCTGTCTCCATCCTCCCGGGTGCTTCACTTCCACCTCGATCCACTCATTCTCGAAACTCTCTAGGTCACCCAACGGCTGCAAGTACTCTGGGTCTAACGATGGCAACAAGATGTCAAATTCAATACTTATATTTTTACTGATGTCAAAGTAATTACCTAAACTTTTACTGACATCAAACTAAACAAGACTAAATCATACTTTTTTTTTTAATCCATTATTGTTTCTAGTCTTTGGCCTGGATGAGTTTTTTATTCAAGCCATATATTTTCCACTACCAGCTGGCTAGGCCTGTCATAGCTTTAGATGTCTTTTAATCTATATTAAGACTAGGACAGGCACAACCTCCAGTCCCTGGCCGTTAATTTATCAATGTTAAAGGGTAAGCCCATATTTTCATCAATAATAAATTTTCGGCTATACTGGGAATTAAACCCGCAATCCTTTGCTTAGTAGGCAGACATGCTACCAACTGAGCTAAGGTTTCAGACTCACAATCGTACTAAAAAAAAACTTCATGGCATCAGTCTGCAATCAAATCATACTGACGGAGCGGTTGCCATCTGTTGGCGTGTATAGTACCAGCTTCTGCATATAAAGGATATCATGTAATCAGCACAACAAGACCTCCGGCTGTTTATTTCGGTTTTCTAGATAGAACCACTAGTTTTAACATTTAATTTGCTCCTCATTTGTCCTCATGAGGCTGAGATGACCCTGTTCTAGACCTACTAGTTCACAGTAAATCTGAAAGTGCCAGTACTTTTGGATCTGTAGCCAGAAAACCCGAACCACTGCACTATAGAGGCAGTCGAGAATCAATTTCAAGTGTCCCAATATTTTATAACTTGATTCTTAGCGTTCAAATTCCAGGAAATGAAAGGTTGTGGTATTTAAACTAAATGGTGGTATTTTGAATTAGGTAATTTTGCATTATGTCAATTTTTAAAATTTGTTTAACCACTTCACTTTAGTATCAGAAAATTTTAATTGTACCCAACATTACCTTTATGATCAAACAAGTGATACTACCCAAATAAATAATGGCCCTATTAAGGTTTTTTGGGTACTATTTTCACTTTTTTTGTTTTTTACCAAGAAAGAGACAGGAGAAGCAGATAATAGAAAGTATGCAAGTTAGAGGAGAAAATTTGTAGCATATTTTAATGTAAGAATGGATGAATGGAAAAAGATTGACATTGTAATGGTCATGGTGGGAGAAGAGAAGTTTAACTCTCACCTTCCATCACTATCCTTACCATCCCTATCAACAAGTTTATATAATATTTTATAAAACAATTAAATGTCACTTTAAACTTCTGTGACTGGTACTGTTGCTGTTTCCCAACAGCCGATTTTTTTATTTTAATTAAAAGTAATTAGGTCGGATACCCTCAAAGTATTCCTCAATTAGTTCCTGTTGTGTAGTATGATATCATCAAACATTAAAAAAATATATATATTATTTTCTGAGATACAGGAATTTTAACTAGCGCCATGCAGGAATGTTGTGAATATGCAACGGAGCCACTCATGACGTCATACATCTTGCTTATTACCGCCATATGTTTAAAATAAAATACAGTAATGATGAAGTATGTAATCGGTAATTGTGTAATATAGTAAGATATAGAGTAGTGTCTTACAATATTTTGTCATTTTATTTTCTTATAATAAGATATGTTTTTGTAAAAGTTTAATACTATTTTTTTTTTTCAATAAAATTTTCAAAAATACAATTTATTCAAATATTAATTTAATAATATTGATTCAATAAATATATTATGTATTAAATTATGTGTTTTTGATTATTATTTAGAACATCATAGGCTGTTGCAAAAATGCAATGACACGAGTCCTTGTGTTATTTTTTTAGTACCAGTCTTTGAAGGTTAAATACATTATCATTATTTTAAATTAAGTTTTGTAACATTTAAAATTAGACAAGAGTTGAATAATCTATTCAAGGTCGTCTGTAGACAGGTAATACTGACCTTTCTGACCTTCTTTCTCCGGGTGAACCAAATGGTAGAGATAGAAGCCAACAATGAAAGGATGACTGAAGTCACCAGATGCATGGCATATGTAATGTTCCTTCAGCATGCTCTGAAAATAGTCCCAATAACAGTTCAGCACTTCACACTTTTTGACTGGGCTAGAAAAATAATAGGATTACTTTTGTTTGGTAAAGACTATAATAAATGCTGAAGTATAAATAATTCAGTTGTATTTCTCTGGGCGACTTCCCAAATGGGAAGTTTAAATACACCTCATACACAAAAGGTTTTTTTTATCACATAATAGTACCCTTTTGGATTAAATTCCTTGCTTAATTATTTACTCGGCATTAGGAACTTGAAAGTTTTATTACTACACTTAAAAAGCACGCCACCTATTCCTATCTTGAACTAGTTCTATCCAGCCCACCTTATTACACCCTACCTATTTCAGGTTTATTTTAATGGTATCCTCCCATTTGCGTCTAGAACTTCCCAATGATCTCTTACCATTGGGTTTGCCAGTCAATACCTTGAAGACGGCTATCCCTCTTTGGAGCAAATAACTTCCTAAGCACCTTGTTTTCGAACATCCTAAATATGTTTTCATTGTGTAAGGTAAGAGACCATATTTCATAAGCAAAGAGAACAATCAGTAAAATTATTATTTTACAAATTCATAGTTCTACATTCCTCAAAACCAGTCAAATTGTTACCAACTTACTGACCGAGTAATAGCATGCATTTCTTGACCGCATTCTTTTCCTAATTTCCACTCTAATATCGTTATTGCTAGTTAAAATTGTTTATAAATATTTGAACTCATTAACAATGTCAAATAATATGTTATTTTAAGTAAACTCTAAATAATAATCCTAGATTTTTGCTCTGTGTGTGATCATATATACTCAGTCTTTTCAGCATTCACTTCTAAACCAAAGTTATATGCAAACATTAATTAAGCTACTGGAATAATGATGAGGAAGGCAGAATTTTAGATCAAATGTACACACATTTGCGTGGAAGTAAAATGGGACACAAGGAAAAATCACCCTCAAAACACCTGAGATTTGAACCTCACTCTCTCTATCACCAGCAATCCAGTTAGATAGGAGAGTGAAGTGTTAGATAATCCAACTGTCGATGCGAGGTTTTCCTACTCTAGAAGCCAGAAGAGAGGAAGATGTCAGATTTGTTCATAAGATTCTACCCACATTCTTTTCTCTTTCCCTAAGTGGTCTTTCATCGCTAAATTCCCAATAATTAGTTTATCTTTTCTTATTTTAATCAAGTTCCATACATTATAATATATCATTTGACCATTGAACCTACCTCCTCATAGTTAAACAGGGTTACAGTTTTAAAATTGATGTTTTAGAAAACAATTTTCATTTTAACTTTTTGAAGATTTATTTATGAATAATAATTTGACTTACATCTGGCTCTATCCTTGAGAATAGTCATACAAATAGAATTAACTTTAAATAGGTCCTGCTACCCAATTCAGTAATCAAATGGTCTAATATCATTTTCACAATAGACTTGACTGCTGATGATGAGATAAGGGTTCAAATCCCATTCAGGTGTCTGGAGGATGTTTTTCCTAAATGGTTTCTAACTCTTCCTCCATACAAATGTGGGTTACACTGCTTTAAAATTCTACCTTAGTCATTCCTACTCTATTATTGTAATTAATATAAATGTATTACCTAAATGGGTATTGGGAAGTGATAAAAAAAAACTTTGAATACTTACCAAAATTAGCAGAAAAATTGTTATAGCTTATAAGCCATTTTCTTAATACATATATGTTTTAATAAAATGCAAAGTTTGTGTATGTCTGTCTGTCACTCATGAGCATTGTGGGATATTTATAACATGCAGAAGTCTGAAATGAACAAACTAATAGCCCCTGTTTAGAAACATGTGCATCCCAAAGCTTGAATTTTAAAACTTTGATTTGATTTTTTTAAATTAATTAAAAACAGGGTCTGAAGAAATAATATAATGAGATTATTTTTCTGTTTGTTTGAAGCAAAGAAAAGCATTGTCAGTGGTAACAATGCAATCTATTGGAGTTCTGTGTTCTTCTTCTAGTATTTAATATGGAAGACAAAACATGGGCTGTCATGACATCCAACTTAACGCAAAGTTTCAATCCAAATAACAGGAGATTATGAGATGTGAGAGGTCAAACAATGAACGAGATTACCACCTCCATGATGGTCACAGCCTGCTCCTCGCAAACAACCCCCTCCATATGACCAATGACCCACTGCACAGCGTCTGCGCTGATGAAAGTGAAGCTAGGTAAGCTAGCGTGATGCATGAGGAAAACTACCCCTGTCTGGGGGTGTCGCATGGACTCTAGGATCTCTGGCAGAGTGGCTGAGCTCTTCAAGAGGTGGAAGTCGGCTCTTGTCACAACGCTGGAAAAAACAAACATTCTTTAGTACCATACAATTAAACTTGAAAGCAAATGGTATTTTAGAAACTTCAATTTTTTGTGGCGAGAAATTTGTTAACAATACATATTATTAACAAATGATTTCTAGTTAGAGTTGTGTTGAATCCACTATTTACAAATCCAAATCCCCAATTTACCTTAAATTCTGGATCTCAATTTCAAATCAGAATCTTGAAAAAAGTTATAAACATAAGAGGAAATATAAATATAATAGAATAATATAAAATACCTAGGAGCTATATGTTACATCCTTTCTTACAATCTATTCATTATAACAATCATACAGTCAATAAAGTGTATAATTACTATTCTGCAGCCTAATTGTTAAATTCATCATATAATATTATAATAGGTTTTGAACCATCATGAGCAGTATTAGAGTTCTAAAACAAATTTAACTTGAGAAATAAAAAAGGAATTGTTAAGGTTTTGAGTCTTGAATCTGACATTTTTTATAATCCTTGAATTCTGAATATTCTTAAGGATCCATGTTTAAAGCCACTGAAAGAATCAAATGAGTGGGTTCCCAAGTTGGTCATAGCGATTTCTGGTTCAACGTGATAGGGACACTAACCCACTGACTATAGACACTAAGCCACCAGTTAGGGACACTAAGCCAACAACAAGGGACACTAAAGCCAATAACTAGGGACACTAAGCCAACAGCTAGGGACACTAAGCCAACAGTTAGGGACACTAAGCCAACAACTAGGGACACTAAGCCAACAACTAGGGACACTAAGCCAACAGCTAGCAACACTAAGCCAACAACTAGGGACACTGAGCTACCAGTTAAGGACATTGAGGGCGGTATGCAAGAACGTATAGTGAATGCTTAGAGGACTGATAGTGTGCTCCTGAACTTTTAACCTTTGATGACACAAGTAAACCCACGCTGGTGTCAACAAAGCACCGACTTAGTCGAGTTCTTGCATACAGTCCTAAGCCACCGACTTGGAACACTAATCCACTGACCTTTCATCAGGCACCTCCGCTAGCTGCTGGGAACTGTCACTTTGATGATAATCCACAGGCGGTGGTTGTTGCTGTGAGCTCTTCTCTCCCACTGCTACCTCGCTGGCGGGGGAGACCCTTCCGCTACCCCCTCCTCCCCCCTCCGCCTTTACACGTTCCATCACCTTGGACCCTGACCTGTACCAACACAACAGCATCGTTAGCAGGAATGTTAGGAGTAAACATTTAACTGGGTATCTTAATTTTACACATTATTACCAGTTCCCAAATTAAGCCCTAGTAAATAAATAATAGAGAAATAAATTAATTCTTGTTTTGTTCTATGTCGATATAGTCCAATAGTCGAATGGTCTGAGGCGGCACTCAAATCTTGGTCAGATGTACTGAGAGTGGTTTTACCTAAATGGTTTTCTACTAATCCTCCACACAAATCTGGCACACTAGCTCTGAATTCAACTTTTGTTTTCCCTAAAATATTTAAGACAGAGCACTATAAACATTTTTCTATCTCTTTATTTATATATATTCAACAGTCAGGAAACAAGTGGTTTTAATATCCATTGTTCCAACCTTAAAAATAATGTCATATTATCAATTGTTTTCCTACTTTTAACATTTATTCTCTATTTCCTTGCATATGACACACTCTTACTAAAATGTTTATTTTTGTTTATGTGGTCCAGTAGTGCAGTGTTTCCCAAAATTTCAACAGTTGCAGGCTACTTTTGGGGCTATGACATAACCTATATGTACACCTCTAATCTATTTATTAAAAAAATACAGTTAAATTTTCATAAGAATGGCCTTAACTGATGGTAAAGTTACTAGATCTAATATCATGTATTCTTCTGTCAAGTCATGTGATCTGCAGCTGTCAATTTTGATAGATATTTTCAATAACAATAAAATAACAATAATAATAATAATATAGTAAAATATTAGCAATGTTGACCGAGGAAAAATATGTTTGTATTTTCCAAAAGTTTCTTCCTACCAGAATCTTAATATGGTAACAAATAAGTAGCTACTATCTTCTATGGTAAAAGCAGACACTCCAAATTTTGATAAAACACGAGTGGTAAGCTAATGAAAACCATGGCAGCGGGCATAAAAGGGCATACTACCGAATCTATGACGTTATGCCCAAATCTACAATAAATTGTTTACCGTACATACTATTAGATGTTTGGAGGGAAAATACCGCAAGGGAGACCAAGGAAGAGATGGGAGGAGTATTTAGTATCAAGTGTGGGTGGAGGCATTTTACTAAAACGACTGAGACACAAGCTGGGAGCAGATCTTAATGATGATGATTATGATAACTTACTATTAGATTAATATGTTATAGTTAATAAAACTCAGTGGTATGTCATGAACCCCATGGAGTATTTAGTGTACCCTTGGAGGTACATACACCAAAGTTTGGGAAGCACTGCTCTAGATTCAGGACTATAGTAAAATCAAGAACTAGATAAAGAAATAAATGTGTACCAAGTTGTCCAGTGAGTTACCACACTAACCTGTTGTTTGTACGGTCAGCCATGCGATTATTGCCATGCTTCTCCTAGCACAGAGAGGACAGAATGAGAGCAGAAGAGGCCCACGCCCATTAGTTCGCACATACATCAGACACCTCAAACATTGGGAGTTAAAACAAAACTGAACAAGTGTTATATGGATTGAGGATGGCGACAAAAGCCATTAACTAAATTTAAGGTAATATGATGAGGCAACAAAACATTTCGGTTGTGAGCATAGTATAGCGTCTCGTCGCTGATTGTTGTTAAGTCATGGTGAAAAGGTTTAAAAAAAAGCACAGTTATTTTGTTGATTACCTATGAAACTTTATCTAACACATTATCATATAGGAGAGTCGATAAAGTAGGGAGATGGGAGGAGCAGATATAATCAACTGTTCAAGTGAGAGGAGAAGAATTGAAATAGGCCTAAATACAGGGGAGAAAACGGTGGAAGGAAACAGGAAGAAGAAGGAATTTTAATAAACTGAACGAACCATAGGCTGAACCAACCTTATATTATGAGGTGAATCTATCACTGAACTATCAAATCTGAAAATTAATATACATATTATTGTAAAAGTCCAAACACAGGTAAATCTTGGAATTTACTGGTATATCTTAGCATTTACTGATATATGTTTGTAAAAGTCTGAAATATCTTAGAAAATGTTTACATTTTGAGTTTCAATCATCTTTAGAGTGAGGTGGGAGAGAGGATTCCCAGTTTTAGCTTTAACCAGCACTCAAAAGTAAAGCCAATGATTCATAGGTCAGGTTTAAGCTTATTTAGCTTGGATTAGGCTTGTTAGGTTAGGTTAAGTAAATGCTAGGATATACCAGTAAATTCTAAAATTTACTGGTCTTCTGACTTTTACAGTAATATATATATAAAGAAAATTAATTAACCTCCAAGAACAAAGAGGTGTAAAAGCCAATCTATTTTCAATAAGTACCCTTGGATGTAATTTTACTTCTACATGTGTTGTCCCATTTTTAAAATATATTTTGGTAAGGTAATATGATAGAAAAACTATTTGTAACGTTTTGAATGTATGGGGAAATTAAATCAACTGAGATTTACAAATTGAGAAGAAACTTGTAAGTCAGGTTAACAAAAAAAAGCAATACTGTAAAAGTTAGTTTTAATGCAATTAAAAGTGACTTTATTTTAGTGACGTTTTGGCTGGACCAAGTAAAAGAAGAAAAAAAAAATCAATCAATCAAAATCATATAAAAATGTTTGCAAAGAAGAAAAATAAATGTAATATGTTGCTGAGTGTTCAATACACCTTGATCACCTCATTCAGTTCTGTTTTAGATACCCCTCCAACCAGCACCACACAAAACAATAGAAGAAAAAAAGACTTAGCCATACCACTTTTTTTAAACTAAAAATTTGAAATTCTCAAAATTATAAATACTCAGAAAGTACATCCAAACATAAGTATGTAGAAACCTTGGCAGATATTTCCTGTGTCATTGTTGCAGTGTCGTAATTAAGTCAAATGTTGATACAGCTACTTTCAGACATAAAGCACTCCAATTTAAACTACTGTGATTAACTATGGAAGTACATAGTTGGGTATTGTTATTCTCTCATGCTAAAACTGACGACACTTCAAAACATTAACCAGTTTGTAAGTCTTCATGAATCCAAGATTTTAAATTTTCAAATCAAATCAAATTCAATTTTTTTTATTACTGCCTCAAATTGATTCAGAATGAAAATGTTTTGAATAGAATATTTTATTACAACATTTTTTTCAACTCAAATTTAAGGGTGGACAGGCTCCCGAAAGCTCAGGAAAATATTGGGAATTCTTCCATTTCCGAAAGTTGGGCAGAATTGGCCGTTTCCTTAGCAAGTTTCAGGCGGGAAATAAAGCGCTTGTTGTTCCAACAGGTATTGATGGCTTATCACTGTTCACTGTTAATCTCTTTGTTATAAAGCCATTATTTTTGTTTTGTAGCAAACTTAAGGGGAAGGGATGCGATATGTTAATGGTTGTAATGAGATATACAAGCCTGAGCTCTATCAACCGTTTGAGTAATTTGTTAGGTTTAGAAAGTGAGAAAACTTGAAAGATTTAGAGGAAAGAGATAACCATCTTTTGGGGTGAAGAAATGAGGGTGGGTGGGAAGTAGCTTGCCATGGTCAACCATGTAGCCAGAAAGGGAGTAGAAATTAAAGGGGTGTTAAACTAAACAACCTTTAAGGGGTGTCAATTTTAGACAACATTTAAGACATTTCAAACATAAAGAATATTTAAGGGGGGACAAATCTCTGCATTATTTTGTTAAGAAGAACAGTATAAGTTGGTTATTAAAGTTACTAAAACAATTTTAATATATTCTTACATCAAGTCATGTTTTCTGAAGTATCAATATCTATAACATAATATAATAAAATATTATCAATGTTGGCCGCAAAGAAAGATTTTTGTATTTCCTATACTATTCTTCTAACCAAAATCAGCGTATAGATAACATTTAATGGGTATCAAACCTGGATAGAATTTAAGGTGTGTAAAAAAAAAGTTTTTTTTTACTTTCTGCCAATAAGTCCCGTTCATCCCTACTCAAATCTAAAATGAATCTTAGGCTCATTCATGCATTTCCAAATGAACACATCTGAAAGGACCAGTGATGCCTGTGCTTGGGTGTGGTCTAACACAATAACAAAGAAGAAGTACATTTCTTGGCAGTACTAAAACCTTTGTGGATATTAAATTTCTTTTGTTTTGGTAACACATAAAAACGTTGTTGATATTATTGTTGGTTTTGTTGTTTGTTTTTTGGATAAGAAAAGTATATTTTGTGTTGTACCAAGACCTGGCTATTGTGCATAAATAGGACTATTTTATTGGAGTGTGTACTGCTGTGGAAGGTATTGATGGTGAGAATAAATAACTTAGAATTATTGTTGTGCTGTAAACCAATAGAGTTGGAACATTTTATTATCCATTATACCTGTTAGTGGCGAGTTTGGGTACCCAGAGGCCCGAGGTTAAGTCCGGGTTGTTTCTGCACTGGCGCCAGCCGGGCAGGCATATAAATAGTGTGTAGAAACAGGGATGTGGACTTATTTGAAGGTTTGAGGGAAGAGTGAGGAAGAAAGAAACCTTACACCCTACTCAAAAATAAAGCTTAAGGTAATAAAAATCAGGTTTAAAAAATGTTATAGGTAATTAATGTGGTCACATGACTTAACTGAAATGTTATGATGAAAGTGCTGATTCTATTTTAATATGGGATCAATGTGTTTTTTTTTCTATATAAAATGTTAAATTTCTTAAAAATCTGAAGTTTAGACTTGTATATCAGATTTTATTTCATCGATTCTGAATTTGGGATGTATTTGGGCTTACATTTTGAAGATTATTTGAATCTTTCATATAAAAATTATTCTGAATAGAATACAAATCTTGGTATGATTTGAATAGAGATTATGAATTTTTGAAGTTTCGTACAGGCTTACTAGTTTTTTTTAGCTAAAAAAAAATATTATTAACTATAGTATGCTTTCAAAAATGCCAGTTGAAAAATTCTAAAATCTATTCATTTAAACACAAAGCAAAGGCAAATCAGTTTACTTGATCGGCTTGCCTAGAAAGTTGCAAAATATGTAGGTTTCCAAGCAATCCTATGTATCATCTCAAACTACTGAAAATACCAACATAAAAAAAAAGCAACAAGAAACATTAAAATAAACTTTGATGAGCTGCAAAAATATTTAAAGACATTAAAAAACAAATATGTTTGTTTTTATGACAACATCCAGGGAAAGTTGGAAGCCTTTCCAAGCAAAAATAAAATAAAGAGAGCGTGTATATATTTTCCTTCACCGTAATGAAGAAACAAGCGGAGCAAAATGCTGTAATAAATGACAGAATTTAAAAGAAGACATCAACGAAACTAGTTAATAGTTACATATATTTTTGGATTAATATTTGTAAGCTGAATAACTATGTAATTAATTTTTAATAATAGTTACATCATATTTTATGAGCAATCATTTAGACTGAACTTCATATCCGAGGAATTTGGGAAATAAAATTGTTCTTTTGTTTTCACATGGCTGGTCTTCTCTCAAATTACAACAAATTTAGCAACACTGGACTGTCAATGTTGCCAATAGTTCCTTCTTCTAACTATTACAAAAACCATTATTGCATTAATGGTTTTGTTTTATTATCAATGCGTTTGAGCTATGTTCAACTAAATGAACTTTATTGTATGTTAATAAAGTGTATGTACAAATTTTTGGGTCCAAAGAGCTGTTGCATTATAACATTTCACATTATTTTTATAAGTAGTTAGCTGTTAAGAGCCGGCTTTAAAGCAGGTTGGAACTTTACAGATCAGGTACTCAGACTCACAACTTATTTCGAGGCAGGTTTCCAATAATGCATGAAGTCATCTGTTATATTTGTCGATTTATTTGCAGCCTATAACACTCTGTGGCGAGAGGGAATTTTCTTATAATTCCTCAAAGTGAGTCTATCTAGAACGCTAGACCAGCTCTTAAATAACATTTAGTGTGACAGATATTTCTAAGTCATCCTAGGTGAGAAAATTAGATAGTGAGGAACACTAAAGAACGGCCTACATCAGGGTTCTGTACTTGCACCCATGAAGCCATAATGTGTTCGTTCCTTTTATGTGTTTCTATCCACCTTTCCTGTACCTTCGTCCAAATATAATACAATTATATCATAAAGCAAAAAGAGGTTTTCATTATTGAGATAATACCAGCAAAGCAAATATGTGTGGCACACATCTAAATGAAGGGCCCAATGGCAGTGACAGGATCTGGTATGGAAACAAGTACAAAATGAAATTATAGTTATACGAATGCAGCTATTTCAGGAAAAAAAAATCTTAAAATTTAAAAACCACAGTTTTCTGAGAAATACAAAGTTCTCAGAAAGAGTCATGTCACTTTGATAGGTTAAACCTCCCATTAGTTTTCTTAATAACCTCTGCTTTACAAATGATATCTGCTTGCGCCTTGCCCTAGACAATTTTCTTTTGAAGAGTCACGGTCACATAATTATATGGATGCAAAGTTTATGGACTATGTAGATGGAGTGTTAGCCAATAGAGGGTGAAGAGAAAGCTTTCCTCCATTAGACACAAAGTTCCCTCAGAGATGATATTCAATATAACAAAGGTTTACATTAAAGCTGGCAAACTATATTTCTTACTACCCTTGATTTTTACTGGTATCAAAAGAATTGAACTTATACCCGCTTTGGTGGCCGCAAGGTCCAAGGCGCTACTCTCACAATAGATGAAACTGCCAAAGATGGGGACATTGTGGTTCGATCCTAGTTGTGTTACTGAGGGTGGTTTTCCACCCTCCCTGCATGCAAATGTGGGTACTCTTCCTCTAAATTGAACCTTTCAAATCTCTAACACATTAGTGTAATTATTACGTAGACGTGTAACCCAAACGAGTAATAAGACGTGGTGCTAAATAAAAATTGATCTTAATATCACAATTATCGATATATTGATTCTTAGTTCTTAAATCATAGAGTGAAAGTTCTTATTGAGTAAAAAAGCAATATTCAGAATTTGGTAATTTTTCAATGCAACTTTAACTAGTTTCCCCCCCTTGTTTTACTTTAATGATCGGGTGTGGTCAAGTTTTCAGAGTTTCTGGTGACAGATCCAAAGGTCACAGGTTTGATCCTCGGCGCTTCCAGATTTTATCATGAAACAGTCGGTCTGGAACTCAGTGTCATGAAGAAAAATTAGGAGCCACTTTAATGAGAAAGTTGTAGCATTGGTCAAGAAAATTGAGATTAATGGCCAGAGGGTTTGTTGTCCTAACCATGTGACACGCTCCACCCATAGAAAATTGGCACTATCTTCGCCAACAGACGGCGGTCACTCGATTGCGGGTTGACACCATGAAGCTTTTTCACTTGAGTACCAACAAATTGTAGTTTTAGTCAATGAGACCTTTGTGTTTTGGTGTTAGTGCCAAAATCATACACATTCGTTTTATTTAGTTTTTTATAACTATTTACACTTTTTTTTTAATATGTTAGAGTAAGGTAAATAAATAAATACCATATTTTAATATCAAGTTAAATGCATGGAAAAAGATTTGATTTGTAAATGTCATCGAATTGGAATCAAGAATTGAAAAATTGAGACATTAATGTTAGTTTATATTGGACTAATCATTCAAAGAGCTGAGTCAAAAGAAAAGTTAAATAAGATACACATCAAACAAGATAAACCTTAACTAGCATTCCATGATGTCGCTCTTTCAATCAAAAAACCCAACAAAAACCAATGACCACTAATCCACTGCAATGTCTCTTAGCAGTTTTGATGTTGAGCAGATAAAACCCGCACCATCCATGCTGTAGGATCAGACAAGTGCATTATAATTTGAAGAAGCAAGTTCCTGAACCAAATGCTCTAAAACAGACCTCGGGCGGGGTTTATCCAACACGCGGTTACTGCCCAGCCGCTCTCGGAACGGAGAGTTGCCAACTATACTCGTCTGAAAAACATAAGCGAGAAAGCGTGACTTGATGAGGGATACAGTTTGAAAAGATTTGTGAATGGTTTTACACTAAAGAAAAAGATTAAATCAACGTTGTAAAAAGTGTGTTGTTACTTAATAAAATATTATGTGAAAAAATAATGATAATCTGTTTTTAAAATACATCCTATCAAAAGAAATTTGCTATTATAAGTGTTAATTATTAGTAGTATTTTACATAAAAAGAAAAAAATCTAGTGAAACAAATGATTTATAAGTCAAGGATGTTAAAGGGAAGGAAAAAGAAATATATAAAGTAAAGGGAATAGTGTGGTTAACAGTTTATATCAAATGAGAATGTGTAAAAAATACATTTAAGTAGTGCTTATTAGATGTAGTGTTAAAGCAGCGGGTGAAAAAATGGGACATTTTTATATAGTTTTAAACAACGGAATGTGAAAATAGTATGGTTGATAATAGAAAAATTGGGAAAGAAATTTTCATTGACCAATGATTTACAAATTTTTGCTACAGTAAAAATTAAACTTAATTCAATCAAATTTGGTTTAGGTTCTGATTTTGACATGTGTATACATTTTAAGACTGTATCAGTTAATTTTCCAGATTATAAATATTCATTTTAATATAAATGACATATACATGTATTTTTTAATGAAAAACCAGACAAAACAAAGTTTTAAAGAGACTAAAACTACTGTTCCGATATTTAAAAAAAATTTAAATGCTAAGAAAAATGATCAAACAAAATGTGTCAGTGATATAAAACACTTTTTTGTCCCCAGATATAATCCCTTTCATCAGTAATAAATAGTAATAGCTTTGTAAACATCCAGCAGCGCGTCATAATCGGCCAAAAGCGACTAGCTTGGTTTCCAATGCACAAACAAAGCCATACCTATGAATGAATCAAATTTTTATTTAAAAAAAGATTATCTACAAGAGTTTCATATCGTACAGTAGTTAGAATTTGAAGTGCTATATTATGATAAGACGATGGAAGAGATAGTATAAAGTTGTGTATTTATAAATAATTCAATATACAAAAACCAAGGTTAGTGATGAATTATTATTAAAGGGTGAAAGTAGCATGCAGCAGAACAGAGGTGGAGGAGGGATAAAAGGGGGAAGGGGTGTAAGGTGGAGGAGGGAGCAAGGCAGATATTAGATGCCCTCTCTTCTATCTAAAAGATTTCCAATAATTTTAGCGCATGCTAAAGTTTATATCTTTTTTTATATATATTATACAAAAAAACAAATTAAACAAGTTTACAGGCCATTTCTAGGGGTCCACATGAAGCGAAACAAAAATTGAATAGGACTCCAATTGTGGAAGTAAGGAAACATAGCAAGAGATTTGTATGAAAATTAGAAGTGTGCAAATAGGATTATTTATCGAATTGAATAATTTCAAATCGAATATCAAAATTTCAAATGAATGCCAAATATTACAAATCGAATAGTAGATTTTTCTTAAATTTTTGATAAAACTAATTTAAATTAGTAAATTCCTATTGAAAATGTGGTTGTATATGCAAAATGCAAAGCTTTACTTCAAAACATTGTTATTTGAGCTGGTATTAATAAAAAAAATTAATTTATAAACAAAATTTCAGGAAATTTAGAGAAACTTTTGATTCAGTTTTTTAGTTTTTGAAAAAAATTTAAATTTTAAATTTGCATGGAAAATGTTTAATTAGGCATTGTAGAGATTATAGTTCTTTATATTAAAACATTAGTATTTTTTAGAAAGGGTAAAATAATGGGATGATTAATAAAAGTCTCATTTTCTAATGTCCGGGGCCTACTTTGGTTTGTGTGTTGATTAGTACTCAACCCAAAGTTTGGTTGGATCCTAAACAACTCCACTGTCAACTGAAATCCTAGGCATCACTGAAAGGGCTTACTAGGGAAATTAGGAGTGAGGTAGTTTCCTGTTGCTTTCCTCATTGAGCCAGAAGATACTGTTGCACATCAGTCTGCCAAGCCACTATCTGACCCTGACTGGCTGTATACTGAATGTTATCACTGGTCTCGCTCATACCTCTCCCACTTTCATATTATACAACAATAAATTTAATAAAATAACACAACAGTAATGAATGATAGAATTAGTTATTGATCCCTTTAAATTTCCTCTAGACTTGACACACCCCTTAACCACCTTAAATGTTCTATAGGGTCGACCTCCCCTTGAATGTATTTTAGGTGTGAAACCTTCTAAATGGTATCTAGGTTTGACATCCCTTAAATGCTATCCAGACTTGACACCCCTAAACGTTTTCAAGCTTTGAACCCCCTTGTGTTATCTAGGCTTGACACCCCTTAAATTTTCTCTAGTTTTGAAACCCCTTTAATATACTTTAGATTTGACACCCCTTGTAATCTCCAATATGTCTGGGTCACCTCACTGTCCACTAACAGGAAACAGGTGCAGTCAAATGGTCGACTTTGCGATAATGCCTCTCCCCATTCCCCCTCCATTTTCACACAGTGTGAAATATAGTAGAGTAGCTATTTCTATCCTTCTCTAAATGTTTCATTGCAAGCACTTTCACTAGTAAACCGAGAACGAGTCAAGTATAACAAACAGTTTAATCTTCCCTGGCAAAAAAAAAAGGACACTTATGGCGAAAGACCTTCCCAATAATTGAATTTCTAAATAACGAGCATGAATACTGCTAGAGATGCACATTTACAAATAAAAAGCTT
The DNA here is from genome assembly GCA_902141375.1 of Timema poppense. NCBI lineage: Eukaryota > Metazoa > Arthropoda > Insecta > Phasmatodea > Timematidae > Timema > Timema poppense. The sequence goes on from CABFOV010003520.1 coordinate 53,383, forward strand.
TAAATATAAAAATTGCAAACACCAGTTCATATATTTTAAAAATGCCATTGCCTTTGATGCTGCGTGAGCAGTCCCGCCTTCCCTGCTAGCGAAACAGTTTGATATTTACAAGAAGCCCGTGTTGTCAGAGGAATATATCGGAGGACTTAAATAATTGTGAAGTAGAAATGCGTCTGGAAAATAGGATTCTAAGACACACAGAAAACTATACAAAAATGTTTAACTTATTTAAACCATAGACTTATTAAAGAATTCGGAATGAATGTTTTGAGTTTGTTGATGAAATATTTTTGTTTTATTTTGAGGTAAGCCTAAATAAATCATTTTTGCATACATAAAATGTCCTTTCTGTTTTGAATGGAGTCAGATGTTATTTGTTTTCGTCATTCCTGTATGTTTAATGTTTAACAACAATGGGTTTGTTTTAGCACCTCGTCTTACTACCCATACAGGCTATACGCCTACAGCAGTGTTGAATTTGATACTGTACTTGAAAAAAGTACAATCCTTACAAAATTTGTCATTAATAAACTACTCTTATATGAATTTTATTTCATAAAACATATACACATATAATATTTATAAGTATGTATGTATATGTGTATATATAAATTTATTTATAATCTTTATTTTAAGATTTTATTTCATTTGCCCATAAAGGTTTAATTTCTACACCCACCCAAAATATATCTTTTTCTATTAGCTAAAAGTATTTTGAAACCCCCTCATCTTCTAACACCTCATTTATAATTTATAATTTTATAAATTTGATGGTTATCTGGGGTGGTCCTTCTTCTTGCATTTCAAATTTAAATTTTCTTGACGCTAAAAAATGAATTTTCTATAATTTTCTAATAATTTAAAGACACCCTTTCCACTTTTTCATTAATTTATCATATGCTCAGTTTGAAATGATAAGCATATTTTTGTTATCTAATTTATTTATTTGCTTATCTGCTACGCTATCCATTAGGAGTGTACCGATGCAAATACTGATGAATTGTTATCAGGCAATTATTAGTGTGTCGGTAATTAATCATAATCGGCAATTATTATGTCGATTAATTATTTTAAAGTAAAATTTAAAGCAAAACTTTCTAGGTACATTTTAGTGGCCAAAATATAATAAAAAAATGTCTACACATAATGCATCCAGGTTGCGGGCTATGCAAAGATTACATAACCAGATAAGAAATATAAGTTCATACCGTTAATAAAACTAATAATCTAGTTCCAACTTTCGCTGGTCATGTAAAGCTCAATCATCAGTTATGCATGGATTATTTAGACATTAAGATTACAAAAGCTTTGTCTGTTGATTTTTGGGTAAAATCTTTTTATATTAATTACATTAACTGTTGTTATTATTCTCTTAAGTATATTTCCCAATAGTTATTAATAAATAATCAATAATCAGGATTAATTGGTGTAAATAATTTTAGCACGAAAAATTATTTTAAACAAACGGTAATTAGTTTTTACTGAATCAGTACACCTCTACTATCCAGTATTCATCCTGTTCTCAGGGTCATTCTTCACTCATCGCTTAAGGCAGAGTCTGTGATGGACGTGTTTAAATCATTGGCTACTATGACCTATCATCGGCACCACAGACAATGATGACTCGAAAGTCTGCTTTATGCTACCATTGTCGTTAAGACTAATTACAATAATGTACTGTAGTACATGAAACAAATAACATTGAAGGATAAGCAAATGCTTGTGTAATTTAATGAAAATGAATAAATAAGCTTAGGATATGGAAAATACCTTTAGATTACGGATATAACCATATCTGGTATCATATTCATAAATTGAACAATTATATTTGAAAACTGAAATCAAACTCAGGACTTTCGGCTTAGTGTGCCAATGCTATAAATTAATAACATTGTTTAAAACTCAAGCTGATACAACGAAACAAGCTACATTAATTTGAATGGTAAAATTAATATTACATTATTATTCATATTTTTATTAACAATATATATTATATTATTATTAGTATGTAAATTTATTATAAAACAAGACTGTATGCCTATTTTATCACAAAGAAATCAAAATTATAAAACCATTTTTAATAAGTGAATTGTATATAAAAATAAAGGTCAAAATTACGAAACGTAAAACATTTCAATTGAGTTGAATAAAACTTGATATAGCCTACACACTGTACTTTTTTACATAATAAATATAGGCCTACATATTATTGTCAAACAACACACGGAATACCAAACATCAAACATTTATGGTGGAAACTGTCAACTTTTAAAAAAAGAGTGAAACTATCAATTTCTGGTTTGGGTGCTAGTGAACGTGAGTTTAGGGCGGTCTTTTTTTAAAAATTTTATAGTTTAAACATTTTATGGCCAAAATAAATCAAATGTCTTCTATAGAAACATAGAGTTTAGTTTTATGCACATGCTAATCTCAACAGATGTTCTTGAATATCTGTCAAGAGAGTTCTGGAATGTTGTTACATTTTCTCTTTATTTAAAAAGTTTGTCACCAAATGCTACTATGTTCATGACAGATAAGTCAGGAACTGATGAATGTAATAATAGAATTCAATCTGGAAAAAAACCTCGATCTCACCCTTATCAGCAGACCAAGAATCCCACCTTAAATTGTTTGACCACTGAAGCAGGTCAAATTTATTATTGAAACATTCAACCAATTTCTTATAAAACCAGAATATTCTCGTTATGAGGCTTTTGTTTTCTATTAACTAGTTTTCACCGTTTACTTGACTCTCAACCGGGTTCACTAGACTTGGTTTTATAATTGTGGATTTTCCATTTTCTCTCTATTCTTATGCCTTTGCAATTGTTCCTTAACTACCCTTCACATTCTTACCCCCTGGATTAAGTGAGGTTTGCAGGTGTCAGTTTTTAGCTTATCAATATACATCACTGACAGATGTATACATATTGTAAGTTTATTACCATCTCAAAATAATGTGTGTTTAAAATTTTGATACAATGGAACACACTTATGATGACATGGAACCTATAAATAGTTAACATTACCTGTCCTTTTCTTTCATCAGGAATCGATATAAAAATATTTGTTTATTAGTTTCAGAGCTGTACTACATAATTGAACAGCCATTGTATGCACATTTTTGTCCTTGATTCATTATCATAAAATTCTAAAATAAATGTAAATTTGTAGAATTAGCTCTAAATAAGATATAACTATAAACTTTATATAAAATATACACATGCAATTTAACTAAATTATTAGGCTCTCACACCCACCTCGGTGGAGTAGTTAGCTAACGTGCTGGTTTCGTGTTGAGTTAGACTGCCGAGGACGGGGAGATCGAGGTTCGAATCTCGGTCGGGTGAACTGGGAGGGGTTTTTCTTAAATGATTTTCCACTCTCCCTTAATACAAATGTGGGTTAACTTCCTCTAAATTTAACCTCCCCAATTCCTAACCCAGCACTCAAGAGTATAACCCGGATGGGTAGTAAGGCGCAATGCTAAATAAAATAAATTAAATAACTTGTGCAAAAGGCCTGAAGCAAGGTAGCGATTCAGTGCTCCACAACCCCAACTTGTGAATATCAAGGCAAAATATGTTTGTATTTTGCAGGATCAACAAACTAAAGAGAGTCGCCTGGGAAACAATGCCCTTACTTCTTCTATTATCACTATTAGGAAAAGGTGGAATGTGGGAAGGGGGGTTGGTTTAACCCACTCTTCGAGGTCGCTGGTCTAGGGAGAAAAGAGAAGATTCTTCTTTCAAGTTGCTTCTTTACCTATTAACAAAAGTAAGTGGGAGTGGGGAGGAAAGTCTTTAAACCCAACCTTTGAGATCACCTGTCGAATATGAATAGAGACGGTTGTTAATGCTTTCTAGTGGAGAGATATAGAACTAAGCGCTTGAGTTGTCAAGGTTGTCAAGTCTGGAAGATCTTCTTCCCTACCAGAATAATTCTATGTAATAGTATTCTGGTAGAAAAATACCCCTCATATACCTGGATTTCTAAGATAATAAACGCATAAGTCCAACATTTGTTGTTTGGTGTTGACTTTTTAACATTACTTGGTGACTTCTATAATATAAATACATTCAATGCTCTTGCCTTCTGCTAACATCAGTATTCCCCCCTCCCCTCATAATGAACAAAGGACGAGGGTAATTTTAACTCCGAGTCATCAAATTATCTGGCTATCTGCTTGTCTCGCGCATAGTAAACATACTGGTCTGGACGGGACTTTTAAGAGATCTATGACACAACTATTCACTCTTGCTATTCGAAGTTTCTAATCGAATATTCGGCCAGAAATTATTCAAAATTTTGAATTTTTGCACACTCCTAATGAATAAGTTATTGGGAATTTTAAATAGTCCATTAATTACTATCTTGTTTCTGTTCATGTAGCTACATTTTATCCAACAAAATCCTACAGTCTTAATTATAAAGTCAGATAAATTTAATCAAATAGTCTTAACTTGCATGCAACCAACTTAACAGCTAATGAAGGATACCAGAATGCTGATTTAAAATGTGTGTACATTTAATTTTTAATTACTGCCCTTTCGAGTGTTCGCCTCAAATGGGGTTTGTTAGCACTAAGCCACTAGGGCCTTGGTTCCCTCATGTGAAGACTAGACTTATAACCCCTTTAGGTGTATCTTAGAGACTTTTTTTGGTCATCAACTAAAGTGCAATGCCTCAGTGATCTTGACTGAGAAGGGAGAGCGCATGAAGCTGTGTTATGTACCTGTGAACTAGATTGAGAGTGAAATATGATGCTGGTGCTATGTCGGCGAGAGATCATCTTGAGTCCTGGGGATGGGGATGTGGAGGTCTGGAACACATGCACGTGACGGACCTTACCCAAGTGCATAGGTTAACCAGGGCATGCAGCAGGGGTACCTAGACATGTCGGCTGACAGATCATTATATTTTATTATATTTGGAAGAAGGTATAGGAAAGGTGGATAGAAACTTATAAAAGGGATGAACACAATATGGCTTTTACAATGAATAGAAGAACAAAGTTCACACTTTACATCGCTGTCATTGGACAAAGAAAATCGATCATCACCACCCAATCCTCTGACATAAGTTTCATTCTATCAAAACTCATCAGGGAGGAGTGTGAAACAAGCAANAAAAAAACACAAAAGGGAGAAAATTGAAAAGAATGAAAGGACACATAGATAGGAACATGTAAAAGGTATAAGATAAAGGACAAATACAAGAAAGGAACAATGAATGTGAATATATAATATATAATTATATTTAAAAGTATATTTCAGTGCCAGTCTAAGAAAATGGGATTAAGATGTGATTAATATACACCAATATTCCCCCAGAGAGATGGGAAACAAGTATGAAAAAATCACACATACAGTAGAACCTGGTGAGGAATCAAATCTTGACTCCCTGGGTATAACAAAGTATTTTAAATAGTAAAGTGTGAACTGTGTTCTTTTTTACATTGTGAAAACCATATTGTGTTCGTTCCCTTTTGTGTTTTCTATCCACCTTTCCTGTACCTTCTTCCAAATATATATTATATAGCTAAGTGAAGTAGGGCTGAGAACTGTATATAATGCAAAGTAACTTGGAAGAGTGAATGAGGCGAAGAGTGGTAACAGAGAGGATCTAATAATAGGACAGCAGGTGGCGTGGTCCTACAAGTGTATGGGACTTGCTATGAAAAAGATAAGTTCCCTTAAAGTTTAAGGAAGTGCTATATGCATATTTTGAGCCTAAAGTTACATATTCAGCAGAAACATGGACATTGAATGTAAAAGAGACTAGGAAAGTGGAGACCATGGGAATGAAGTTTGTAAGGAGCATGTTAGTTGTCACGAGGAGAAACAAGATTAGGAATGAAGTTATCTGGGAAAGGGTGGGGGTACAGGGAGAACATGAGATAGTAGTGGAAGCAAGGCTAATACGGTATGGGCACGTAATAAGGATGTTGGAGTACATGAGATAATGAAGTAAGTAAGAGTGATATGGTATGGACATATAATGGGTATTAAAAAGGAAATAATTCCAAGGAGAGTGATAAGAGATGAAATTTGGAGGACAAACAGCAAGAAAGGCCAAGGAATAAATGGGAAGAGAAGAAAAGAGAAGAATGAAATTATCATTTTACTAAACTAACCCGACCAAAGACACAGTTGATGTGCCTTTATCAAGATATAAATAATACATGTATCAAAACCAAAGTGTTCTTTCAATCAGTTTAATTATTGATAGGAAATAAAATGTATTTAGTAAAATTGATGATTTAGCTCACTTACTCATCTTAAGTCGACCAGTAGAAGTGTTAATGAAAATGCATGCATTACACTACTGTTTCCAGTTTGTGGTTGGGTCAGTTTAATAAATTGCTTCAATCGTCCTCTGTCCTATCATCATTCTTCCTCTTTTATTTGATCCTATTCTTTCTCCTCGCACACACTTTCTTTTATCTACTCGTCCCATATGTTTCTTGGTCTCCCTTGCGGTCTTTTTCTTACATCAATCATTTTCATAGCTATTCTTTCCTTTTCCAGCCTCATTGCATGGCTGTATCATCTTTTAAGATAAAGTAGCGTCTGTAAAACCAGGGCTATTGAGTGTTGGTTTAAATGACACCTAAGGTTTAGTCACTCGTCTACCTCAAAGGTGACCAAAATGTAGAGTACAACCTGAAGTCTGGGCACCCCTGCCATATAGTTAAATATTAATTCATCTACAGGATTCCACTTCAACACACATCCAAGGAGATACGGAACCATACTTGCTAGTCACCACTGCACATCTACACACTACTCTGCAATGCACAAACAAACATAATAACTACCACATGATATAAATAACAAATGTTAAATATATTAAATACATACCTAAAAGAGGATAAAGAAAACACAGGCAAAAACATTTTAAAACTAGATTTCTTATATTGAAAGTAGTTAAAACCCTAGATGGTGTGTAACATTTCAAAAACTTTTATTTCGCTTGGAATATTCATTAACCAGCTTGAGTTTTTGTTAGAAAAACAAAACTCTGGCTTGGACAGCTACAAAGTTTTGTTCAATTAGTGATTGAGAATTTTGAGTAAGTTAATTGTGTAGTAATAAATAGATTTATTACGTTCATGGGACCCCTGTTAAATCTTTTTTTTTTACTAAACATTTTGTAAATAGGTAATATTTGTTGTCTGATAAATATAAACTTTTTTTTTCTCAATATAAACAACAACAAAAATATTTAAGCTCACATATGGCTTCAGGAATATCTCTTCTATTTGCTTCAGATTCACTGTGAATCAGAAGAGTAGACTTCCTCACACCACCCAATTATTCAACTAGTTCTAAAATGGGTGCATGTTAGCTTAACTATACAATTAAAATCAAAACTTACGAGGCAACGAGACTTGTTAAAGTATAATTCTACTCAAGACAAGTTTATTTTAAAACATGCCAAGGTACCAGCTGTAAAAGTTTCTTCTCCAAAAGATAATAACCGAATTGAGCATTTTATATTCATAACAGCGACAGAATCAAGCTGAAGGAAAGACTACTTCAATTCACTGAAGAGAGAGAAAAAAATCTACATCAAAATATTAGTTAACAAAATAATATAATACATGCCTCAAACATTGTTCACACCAAAATAGTTAGACAGTCAATATAAAGTGCAACATTTTAAAACAAAGACTTTATAGAAATATTTAATAAATATTTTAAATAAAATAAAATTATATTTTGTTGATAACCATCAAACTTAATCTCTATATATATATGTACAGACATTCATTTTAAACCAATTCTATTTTTACTTCTAATTAAAAGTACTGCACAAGCAATAAACTGATGAGTAATATTATTTGATCATGACTATTACCCACACCAATGGGCATGAGATGTAAAGCATCAAGCTTGTCTGGCCTTGTTTGCTGGTAGCGAGAGATTCAAATCCTTTACTGAGGGTAGTTTTTCAGGGTGTCCAGCCAAACAGTATTTTAAATACCCTGACTTTTCCAGGTTTTCCAAAGCCAATTTTCAAAGTTTATAGTACTATAGATTACAAACATTATTTTAAGATTGAAGCTCGATGTAATAATATTTTTACATAGATAGGGCCTAAACACTCTGAAATTGTGTAAATTTATGAAGGAGTTAAAAGGGTATCAACCTAAAGCAATGGGCTGTTGTGTAGTACGATCTGAGTTTGAATGAAGTGAGATCATATTGAGACAATAAAAGATTGCCTTACACCGGTACAATTCAAAATTGTTGCAGACACATTCTTTATCAGTTTGTTCTTCTCTAACACAATCAAATTATCATGCACCTGCACAAACACACTTCAGCTTGGACTTAAGATGCGCGATAGAGGGGTGGAAAAAACACCAGAATTACATGTTGGCTTTGAGAATTAATATTAGTATGTTCAACTGGGATAAAAGAGATTTGTGGTGTGTATTAACTGGGGTAAAAATGTTATTTTGACTATTCTAAATAAAAGTTGCATACATTTTTAGCAAATTTGTGAAAATTCCAGAAATTTGGTCAAATTCTCTGACTTTTCCGTTATCTTTCCATGACCAAACAAATTCCCTGACTTTTCCCTGTTTTCCAGGTCATTGGACACCCTGTTTTTATTCTAAATTATTTCCCACACAACCTCCAAACAAATGTTGATACATTTTATCTAAATATTTACCTTTCACATCAATACCTCATAATTAAATACAAATAGCCATGATGCGATGGCATTTTATTTTACAACTTGTTACGTTAATTTTTATAACTTATTTTCAACAATTAAAATATTGAAAATTATAAGGTGGTTACTAAAGGATTAGACTTTTATTGCGTTGTGAATTCCTTAATATTTAATATATCATGAATTATGCCTTAAACCATTGATATAATGGAAGGAATGGTATATTTAACACACTACACTTAATCAAGTCAATTATAATGGGCGTATATCTTGAATGCTTAACAAATAGTATTAGTACTATATTATAAAGTCCTCCCCGAGCGTCATAAGGTTTACCCGAGTCCTACTGAATTTTTAAACAAGAGTGTCCGGTTTGCTCGGTCCAACCCTACTTAATACCTCGGTTGGACCGCTATTTACTCGTCATTAACCTTCCTACCCTTCTTCACCTTGTTTGAATTTGCACCAATGGGAACTTGGCAAATTCAAACTGTGAAGAAGGTACTTGAAGCTTTTTTGTTTCCTCTTCCTGATGGTTAGGCTGCCGACTCAGTTTCATCATCTTGTTGACCCCCCCTTTGCCGCCCAGGAAAAGCAGACAAATCAATTGTCATTCTCTAAATATTCAAATATTACAAATAAAATGTTCTTATCAAACTATTACAACTTAATTTGTATACACCCCAAAATTTATAATGAGCTTATAAATAATGGATGTACAGGTGAAGTTGGTTTAGCACCCATAGCTAAGACAATTTGTCTGTAGCAACATATAAATGTTTGATTCATAAATAAACACTCATTACAGTACAATATTTTCTAGTTAGTTTTAAATTTACTTGTGTCCCTTATATATTTGATTTGACCAATGCAAGGATGGAAAATTTAAAAATCTTTGTTATTGAAATTTACCAGCCGGCATCTTCCTTAAGAAGTAGTAGGCTAAACATAAAATTGGCTAGAGTGATGCCAACAATAATATTCGTTTAGTGAAACTTTGAAGTTTAGATTCTTTTATCACTTATGGTTAGTGCAATTGTGGAGGAAATTGTTTTAATGTATTTATTTATGGATGTCAAATTTGATACTTCGATTATTACTGATGGTAAACTAATAGATCTTAATGTCACAATTCTCGATAACTCAATTTTTTAGTCCTCAAATTCTAGTAAATGAAAGTTATGGAATTCAAACAAAATAGCTAGGTATATTCATAATTGGGAACATTTTAATTATGACCATTATTAGCTATTTTGCTGTTTCATTTTTGTAGCAAAAATTTAAAAAATACTCAACATTACCTTTGTGTTTTTGTGACCTCAAATATAACCTTTCATTTTACTAGTTACACTATTTAGTCTTTTTTTTAAACCACATTTAAATTGTGTGTGTGTGTGTGTGTGTGAGAGAGAGAGAGTATAAATATAAATATATATATATATATAAATATAAATAAAACATATTTCTAATGAAATGTTGGTTGCTTGGAAAAAGTTTGAAATTACGAATTGTGATAAATAAAAATCGAGGCTAAAATTTGAGAATCGAAACTGAGAATAATAAGAATCATAACATCTCTACATACTATTGATCTGAGTTTTGATTCATAGAAATGGATTAAAACGGTAAATGTCAAGGAAAAGGAAACCAAGAAACAAGAAATTAAGTTTAAAATTTAAGAAATGGTATCAAGAAAAAAAAGAAGAAGAAAGAAACACCTCTAACTATATTGCAGTTATTTCAATTCTAAATCCCTCTTTTGTATGTGAGCTATTATGTCTCTAGTATTTAAAGAAGAAATGGTATCAAGAAAAGAAGAAGAAGAAAAAAACACCTCTAACTATATTGCAGTTATTTCAATTCTAAACCACTCTTTTGTATGTGAGCTATTATGTCTCTAGTCTTTAAAGACACCCTTGTGTACCCCAAGCGCTCGGCCATACCCTGAGTATCTTGTTCGTGCCGGGTCTCTTGTTCCTGTTGATGTATGTCTCGAGGAAACGAAGGAAACCTTCAACCAAATGTCCCAGCTCCTCGGAGCTAAGGGGAGTGTAAATGTCGCAGTGGTCTGCCCCCTCCAGGATCTTCTTGGTAGCTACGTGGTTGAGCGGCAGCAGGTACATGCGGAAACGCCAGTACTTTTGCGCCTATCACAGCACAAAGCAGTATTTAAAAACAGTGTATTGAGTGTTCTTGATTCATACAGGGTAAATTATCTTCACTCTGAAAAGTATCCATCTTACCTTGATGGAATAAACCAGTGGTCAGAAACCTAAGGCTCAGATTGTAGGGCAGATCCAGCTCCCCAACTGAGTTTATCTGGCTAGCAATAGATTTAGCAAGCAAGCCATTTGTATACATAAAATTTGACTAGCTTAGTAAGAGTTGGGTTGAATCCACTATTTTTACGAATCTGAATTTTGAATCAAAATCTCCAATTTGCTTTCAAACCTAAATCCAAATCTTTGAAATAATTATGAACATAAAAGTAAACATA
>CABFOV010003521.1:21269-52593 GCA_902141375.1 Timema poppense
CCCCCCCCCCCCCCCAATTATACCAATTCTCCTCCTCATCCTTCCCGTATACCAACATTAAGGATCCACGAGTCCAATGCCTGGGGCGGGCAAATTTCTTTCCAGTCAAGAAGACACATAGGGTCATCTGAAAATTGACCAAGCTGTTCTAGCCATCCCATGTCAACAGAGGAGTGAGTACACTCAAAAATCAGGGTGACAACAACTTGAAGTATTATTTTCAGTTTAAAGAAATAAAGTTGTTTATTATTTATTTTGGTTTCAACATTACGTTAAAAAATTGTTTAAGTTCAATTTATGGGATAACATAATGATGATGATGATAATAACAATAACAACACAACACTACACTTCATTCACCTAAAATAAATTTGTTGAGCAGTGTGACTTACTTTAGTAAATGGTAGTTTTTAGCATTTATACAAATCATAATATGCCGTACTAATGTTTGTTGAAGTAACTTAAATGTATGTGATAAAAACTCCATGGTGTGAGCCTACAATCGGGCTATACTGACCAAGTGGCCGCCACAATTAGCGATAATAGTACTACTATTTACAGATGGAGGGTGTCATGTGGTCATAACTAATTCCACAATTACATATATTTAATCTATAGAATCTCACAAAAATATTGTCTTGTCAAAATGCCTTTCTAAAATATTGATTTTTTTTCTCATTTCTTTAAGGTATTTAACGTTCACTTTCTGAACCAACTGAGTATATCAGCACACGACTTATAAACTAACTTAAATATAGAAAGGACACAACATCCAGCCCCAGGCCGTTAATCACTATGAAAGGGGAAACCCACATTTCACCAATGATAACATTTTCGGCCGGGCCAGGAATCTAACTCGGGAACCTTACCTCTGTAGGCAGACATACTACTGATTGAACAACTTGGTGTCAGACTCCTTGATAAATAATTTAAATGAAAATTACTAAAACAAAGAAAGGGTTAATTTTTGTAGCCACATTGTATGTGCCACTTTACTTGTTTACTGTGAGTTATGGTACTAAAAAGGTTTGAATGCATAAAATATGACTTGTATTTACATGCATTTTCTGACAGTCCAATAAAAATAAAATTATAAACATAAAAATACCAATAATGCTTTTTACTAAATATGCTTATTTTATAAATCAGCTATTTGCTATTAATAACTCATAGCATGGCTCATTGATGGCGAAACATAATTTGTGGTGTAGGAGTTAGCAACAAATGAGACTTTTGAAGTGTTAGGTTGTCCAAAGACAAAGGAGGTTTGGTGACCTTCCCCCAGCTCTTAAAAACTATTTTGAGTGTTTCTCGTCTGGATTTTTTTTTAACTACACTCTTCTACAAGTTATTTGGATTAGTCCTCCATAAAATGTTTGAAATTTTGATGCCTCTGTAGCTATTTAGAGTGATCATTACGATTCTTTAAAAATTAAACACTTTTTAAGCTATTTTTAGTGGCCCCCACATGTATTTATTTAAAAATCAGATTTCTCTAGAAACTATTTAAAGTGGTCCTCTCCCAGAATGTTTTAAAAATTTGGATGCTTTAGAATGGTGCTTCTCAAACGTTTACCAAAAAAAGGACCATTTGATAAATGTTCAATGAATTTGAAGACCACCCACATGATTATACCACTTACCTGTTCCCTTGCCGAACCCAGCAATTATATTTATGTGCATGTTTATCAAGCATTAAAAGTCAGCATTTTTACTAGGCTTTGTTTCTTGTGCACATGTCACGTGTAATATTGGTACAAAGTAGTGTTGACTTAGTAGACTTAGCATGTCAATCTCTTACTCCTTAGCTCTTTCACTTAATTTCTATTTGTTCCTTATGGTTCCATATAGAATATATTTAGAGTGGTCCTTCCCAGAAAATTATAATGCTACTAGAAACAGGGGTGGCCCGAGGTAAATTTTGTGCCTAGGTGGGATGGCTTTTTGGCACCCTCCTACATAACCCGGTGATAATAGGAGTATATGAAAATAATTTCCAAACCTATCACCTTAAATCATGTAACCTGGGCATGTTAGGAAAATAATCTGAAGGGAAACTCCACAAAATGGTATTCATACTTCAAATGTTTTGCTTCGAGATTGTATGAAAACTGTTAGGATTACAAAGAAAACTCTAGTACTCTACAGGTTTTGTAGACAATGTTCTCTTTATTTTTTATTTTATCAAACACTTTGATATAATGAACGATTCACAAGATATCCTATTTTATTCCCCACAAAAAACTATAACATTCCAAATTTTCTGTTAGTATCAAAAAGTGAATTATTGTTATGCTTAGCAACTCCACTATTATGCTCAGGCTATGCTAGATTAAGTTGGTGCTCTGTTTGGCGACCTCCTTGAGCTAGTACCCCAGCCCTTAAGCTGCCTGGTTTGCCTAGCTCTTGCGCTGCCCCGGCCTATAAACTATTTAGAGGGGCTTTGCCTGGAGTTTTTTTTAAAAATTATATGCCATTAGAAACTATTTGGAGTGGATTTTTCCAGCCAAACTTTGGGAAATTGGTTGCTTTTATAAGTTATTTTGAGTTTGACTTTGACTTAAGGCCATCTTCCAGCTTCATATTCAAAAATATTAGAGGGGAGGATTGAAATAAATCTTGTAGGGGGGGGTGGTTGTAATTATTTCCAGTCATCGCTCCACTTGAGTTCTATTTTGCTACTATAGATTTTGCATGTGTGTTACAAAAAATTAAAATTAACATACCTTGATCTGGAGCCAAAGGTAAATAAAATGTAGTACCTACTGTTAATTTAATTATAAATCCAAATATGGTTCATTAATCCTCTTTCATATTTATATTTATTTTATTATCTTTAATGCAAAATGGGGGAACATTAATTATTAAAATAATATATTACCTCATACAGAATGCTTCTGAATTATATTTAGTAAATTATATGTTAGATTTTAGAGCTAAAAGTGATTAATTGTTTAATATTATTATTGGTACTATCGTACCACACCAAGCCAAAGGGTGAATACAGGGAATAACATGGTCGAACAATACACTAAATTATATCATTTGAATAACAACAATTATTCTATGTGATTGCTGCACAAGAGAATGTCGAATTAGAAACTCTTAACGTCTGTTCGAAGATATGGTATGTACTATTAAGAAAACAATTGCACACCCTACTATTTGTCTTATAATTTTATATCTGTGCACACAAGGAACAGTTCAGGCCGAGTACTTGCTAAAAATATATGTTGGTCACTTTGTCAAATGTGGATTCCACACATACACTACTAGTATTTTTTCCTAGACTGATGATATGAGGATCAACTATACTATACATTGCATACTTGTGTTGGGTCCATTAGACTTTCACACTTTTGTTGGGTCCAATAGACTTTCACATTTGTGTTGGGTGCAATAGACTTGCATACTCATGTTGGGCCCGATATATTTGCATACTTGTGTTGGGTCTAATAGACTTGCCATTTGTGTTCATGCAAAAATGTACTTTTTTATCCCAAATAGTAATATTCAATTTTCAATGCCTTGTATTTCTGCATAATATCTACCGTGATTGTATTACATTTTCACGTATATCTTTTGAATATACCTTATCAAATACTAAAATAAACATAAAACAGAAAATTTATGTTTATTATGTAATATTCGAACCATTGTGGAATTCTTACAATAAGTAAGTAATTTAAGATTTAATTTAATTTATGAAAAATATACTAATATTTTTTCTAAGTTCATTGATTTTATTACAGGTCCTTGGTGATATCAAACGGTTAAGTTTAAGCATCAGGCGCTTGCAAGCAGATAATCAGCAGCTCTTGCTGAACTTGGGATTTGATCCATACACCTTGATTTCTACATCCATCACACTGCTGGGAACCACATCATCCACTTTCTTGCATCAACCTTTCTATTCAGTTCGCAGATCTAGTGTGGTGAGTTTTTAAGGGTTTGCAAACAAATTAATATATAAAAAAGTCTAATTATTCAAAGTTATCCTTTCTTAATTATTTGACAGACATATCTCGGCAGCGCTACGATTAATTTTGAGAATTCTAAATCACTAAAAATGATTTTACTTAGGCGTTTTATTTAATTTTTTAAGTTAGAATGGAAAAAAATATTGATTGATCTATTTCTTAAATTGTAAAATTTTGGTTCATTGAATATATTTTTATTATAATTCAACACATTGCACATGGGCAGAGTTTCAAACTCCTAACTGTCAAATACAAACCTATTCTTTTGTGTGTTTATTTCACTCCTGTTTAAGAGAGTGAATTTATTTTTTATTTACTTAGAAAAAATAAATTATTAACCAATCAAAATCATACTTTTACTCTAATCCTTTAAATTAATTGTATCTTAGTCGCCCATCAATAATTTTTATTTGGTTCCACATAAAGCAAAATTAAACAATTATATACATTTAGAAAATGTCTGACCATTATCAACTTATACACTGATTTTTTTTAAATTCTTGTAAACATATTCATTAAACAAAATGCAATTACTTCAGCTCAAAGGTTTAAGAGATCTTAAAATGACAAATTTGTTTACATTTTCATGTTAAATCATCAAATAGGAGTGATAATTAATTTGTCAGTAAATATTTAATCCCAGGGCAATTAAGAGGTGATCTACAAGGTCTGTTCAAAAAGTTCCCGGACTTTTTTTTTTAATAATGTTTTCGGGGCTACCTACATACAACTTATTCAGCTTTGTCACCTTCAAAGTAAATTCCTCCTTGGTTGATACACCACTCCCAACGCTATTTCCACTTCTTGAAGCAGTCTTGATAGGTGTTTTTTCAGGATTGTACATAGGTCGACTAACGATTTTTCTTTACTGTTTTCAATTGTGTCGAATTTTCGTCCTTTCAAAATGTATTTTAGTTTTGGGAACAGGAAAAAGTCAGTCAGGGCCAGGTCAGGTGAGTAGGGAGGTTGGGGAAGTACAGGGGTCTCCGTTTTGGTGAAAAAGCCACAAATCAATAGTGATGCATGCACAGGTACATTTTCAAGATGGAGAAATCAGAACTTGTTATTTCCACAACCAGGGCCTTTTTTCTCCTGACATTTTCTTGCAGACATCTTAGAACTTCAAGATAATATCAACTATTTACTGTTTGTCTCTCCAGTAGCAATTAACAACACCCTTGATGTAAAAAAAAACCCATCAGCATAACTTTTACGTTCGACCTGACCTGCCATACTTTTTTCGGTTTTAGTTAATTTTTACCAACCCACTGTGAAGACTGAGTTTTCGTCTCGACATCGTTGCCGTAGACCCATGTCTCATCTCCAGTGATAATTCTCTTCATGAAATTTTTGTTCTCGTTTGTGTGATCCAAAAGTTCCTGGCAAATTGCAACTCAATTGTCTCTCTGATCCTGAATCAATAGCCACGCAACGAACTTTGCAGCAACATGTTGCATTTCCAATTTTTCGGTCAGAATGTCGTGACATGATCCCATTGAAATCTTAGAGTCACCCGCGATTTCTCTAACAGTCAATCTATGGTTTGAATGCACAGTTATCTGAACTTAGGCCACATGAGCATCATCATTTAGGTCGAGGATCACCCTGATGGTGGGTCATCATAGGTTGACTGCCAACCATTTTTGAATCGCTTAAACCATTCATAAAACTGCACATGAAGTGGGCACTGATATCCATATATTTGTTACATCATTTCATGAGTTTCGTTAAACGTTTTCCCAAGTTTGACACCAAATTTAACGTTGATACGCTGCTTGTAAAACTCAACCATCTCAGAAATCGCAAGACACGCACAGTAAACTCCTAAATAAAACATTGCAGTGCGATGACTAACCAGAATAGATTGATGAGGTCAATGGCATGTTAGTTGCAAAGCTTTCTGTTACGCAGCACTTACTGTACATCTCTACAACATCGTGTTGGCATGCTATTTAAATAGTCCAGGAACTTTTGAACAGGCCTCATATATGTATTTTTTCCACTAATTTTAAAACTGAACTCAGAATTTTTCTTTTACCCATATTTTTCAAGTTACACACTCTTTAAAATTATAAAGTGTGTAAGGAAATTATCTCCTCAGTAAAGTGGGTGGAGTAGTTAGTAATCACAGTTATGTTGGCATAATGGATTCCTCTCTTTGTGACAAGGCTGTGCTATGAACATGGTGAGTCATATGTTTGTTTGCTTATTGTATGAGTCAGCACTCCCTGGCCATTTGGTGTTTAGTTTGTTCTGTAAACATCTATTGCAGTCTGTTTCTCTTGTCATAAGCTGTTATTTATATAGCTCAGTGTACACTTTATAGTGTTTAGAATGCCAATATGCACAATTTTTAGAAATTTTGCTAGTCATTTTGACTATTTTTGCTACATTTTTGGTGAAGAAACTTTTAAAAAAATCTTGTTTTATTCCATTTATTAAGTTTTATAAGCTTTACATTGGATGCAAAATTGGTGACCAAGATAAAAATTGGACCCCTCAACTTTGTTGTGTCACTTGTATCAGACTCCTCATGGGTTGATCAAAGGGTTCTGAGCACATGAGTTTTGCGGTTCTAATGAGTTGGCGGGAACCAAAAGATCACTCTATAGTCTTTTTGTCTTGCAAACATTTGAGTCATCAGTTCTTAATCAAAGCACACTGTGATATACCCTATATATTTTTTTCTTAAATTATTTTACCACCTATATCTTACCATCGTGCCCATGGTGATATGAATATTGTGTGTACAATTTCAGAATCTTACCAATTATTAGGAAATACTTTACATTTTAGTAAAGTTAACCCTTTGGCTTTATCTATTGCTCTGAAGTTCCAGCAACTAAGTAAGACCTTGTTATATATTATATATTTTAGTCTTGAGTTTTTTTTATATTCTCCTTGTCTTTCTCTGTAATTGTACTGTTACTCAAAGTTAATTAACGATCAATACCTTTTCAATAAAACTTAATTGACTTATTAACATATGATGTTATTCCAAATTACTGGTATAACCAAATAGATAATAATACTTTCCTTGATATGGTACATGTACAGCAGTCATTTGTACAAAGATCCATACTAATAAACTAGTATATTATCATAATATTGACTAAAAAATATGACTGAATAATGGCATTGACTGGCCATTGTCCAAATTATCAAAAGGTCAATAGTAAGATCAACACAAAACAATGACATTAATGGCTGGGTAATCCTGTCTATGCACACACATCTTCAGTCATAATAAAAGTCTACATTTTTATCACTGATTATTTCCTATGCACAAGACAATAGCCTTATATTATTTACCCTGAAAGGTAGCAAGCCTACGTGACATGGTTCCACTATGGCAGGTTCTTCAACATTTTTATGTCCAAAGGCCAAAGTTTTTCTCTCTTTTTGGCTCGCATGCCGCAATACGGTACCAATAATATTCAGGTTGAATAAATAATAAAACATTCGTATAAGTTCCATACTTAAATCATTTATACTCACACTAGGGATTAAGATTTATCATTTCTCTTTTTTTTTCTTTTTTTTTTAGATTTCTCTTAGCAGGGTTTAGCACAATTTGTCTTGTCTACTAGAGTTGTCATTTGCTTGTTCAAAGTACATTTGTATTAAAATTCAATACTTTTATTTATGCAAAAAGCAAAAATCATTTATAAAATAATGCAAAATAAATATTTATTTGTTGATTATATAAAATATATATCTGTATTTGTCATTTTTTCTCTTGAAAGAATTATATATTTTACATGAGACAGCAGGCTGCAAAAAATGTTATAACGAGCCGCAAGTTGAAAACCCCTGCACTATGGTATAGCTTATAAGATAGGGCCATAGTGTAATCTGTACAGATAAGACTGCTACTTTTCATAGTGAATGGAGTATACCACTAAAAACATTTTGTGACAATATGTATGAAATTTAAAATAAAAATCACCCTTCTTAGGGTACTACCTCAGAGCCCCCTCTTTATATGGACTTGGACCAACCTGTGCACAATCATCAGCACACACCTCCTTTATCAGTGGCTGGCCAAACTCCTACTCTTCGACCAGAGATATGGAAAACACTTATTGGCTTGGGCTACTTATTTGTCGTCACTTGGATCACAGCATTTGTCATGGTTATTGTGCATGACCGAGTACCAGACATGAAGAAATACCCACCTCTACCAGATATCTTCCTTGATAATGTGCCACATATTCCTTGGGCTTTCCACATGTGTGAACTAACTGGAACATTTATGCTTGTTATTTGGATTGCTGTTCTTATGTTTCATAAACATAGGTGAGTCATTACAACTTCAGAATTTTTCTTTTGAGCGTGACTTTGCACACATACAGAGGATTAAAGGTTACCCTTAAATTCAATGAGTGTTATTCAAAAAACATACAAATAATTTTTACTTAAAAAAAGTTATATCAACCACAAACAAGTGATTATATTTAAATGTCTGCTCTTATACTTGCATCTGTTCATGGACAATAATTGAATTTGCTCGATGAATAATAAAAATAATCTTAACACCTTAAGATGGATACCTCATTACAACCAATGGAACTTAATTATAAAATATGATTATGATTATTTTACTTTTTTTTACCCACAAAAACTTTTATTTTGGAAGTTTTAGTTGATAAAGCAATCTTCCAGAATTCAAAGTTATTACTGAAAAACAGTGATATATTTTTCATGGTTTACAAATGGCTAGTGGTCCTTGGCTAATCGGTAAAAGAAGTGTATAGAATGATTCAACTTTAACCTAATGGGTGGGGAGTCTTGATTTATTAGAGCTTTGGCATAGCATGCACAAATTTACCAAGTTGTTTTTTGGTGTCTTATAATATGGCAAAGGGATTGTTCATCCTTCTTATTTATATGACCAGAAACTTGAAATAAACATTACAAATAAAATTAATGTAAGTAATAGAATAAAGAAATTATTAGTACTGAAACAACTTCATCTCTTATTAATTTTGATAAAATATCAACAAAGTATATTTTACTGGAGAATTCATATTAAATCACTCATTACACAAAACAATACAAAACTAGGCTTTGTTAGTCAAAAGATGTAAACATTGTTTCTTTGATTGTTTTATGTAGACTTTTCAAAGTTTTTTTTAAAAAAATATTTTTTGCATGGTATAGTGTGTGTGGCTTTAGCTATTCTAATTTATTTTAGCAGATGTATTTTGCAAAGAATTTTTATCAAATTTATTATTAAATACTATTATTATTATTAGCACCACGTCTTACTACCCGTTCAGGTTATACGCACTTACGCTAATGTGTAATGGTAGGGTGATTGTGAGATGAAATGGAGAACCTACAGTTTAACGTGGAATCCGAACCACGGTGGAGGTCTGGCTTGACCCACATTCACAAGATGTCTTGTCAGAGGTGAAGGAAGGGTTTGGTAATCAGATAAATCTATGCCAGGACCGAGGATTGAACCCCGGCCGCCAGCACAGAAGTCTGATTATTAAATATTGTTTTACATTTTAGTTTGAATTATGAATATTGTAAATTGTACATACAATACATTTAACTGTGTTTGCATTTTCACTACAGGTTCATACTTTTGCGCCGCTTTTTTGCCTTGTCAGGAACTGTGTTTCTCCTGCGATGTGTTACAATGCTTATCACATCATTGTCCGTTCCTGGATCTCATTTAGAATGCAATCCTCGAGGAAGTTCAGATTATTTCAAGAAGCATGGTGATCTGTGGGCCAAAGTTCAACAGGCCTATTTGATCTGGCGTGGAGCAGGAATGTCGATTCAAGGTGTGCGTACTTGTGGTGATTATATGTTTAGTGGCCACACTGTTGCCCTCACCATGCTAAACTTCTTCATTACAGAATGTAAGTGTAACTGGAGCGATCTTGAATAATCCATTTTTAAATTCTGCCACAAATTTATAGTGCTCCTTTATTAAAAATTGGAACTATGAGTCTTTTCTTCCAGTTTCCTAGTACCCCTGTATATACATTGTATTCCTACTTTTCCTGCAGCTCTTATCATTTCCAAATATAGTTCGTCCACCCCTTTTCTTTTCACTGTTTCATCCTTTTTAATGTATCCTCCACCTCTTTCCATGTTGGACCCACTCTCTTCTCTTCTTCACTTCCATCACCATCATCTTCAGGGTTAAACATCCTATCAAAATATCCCCTCCATAATTCCTTCTCTTCTTCTTATTGTTCTTCCTTCTTTATCTATCATTCTAACTTTTCATTTCTCTCTCCTCCTGTTTCATACCTGGTAATAAAACAATATCTTACTTCCTTCCATATCCTTCTCCAGCATCTCTGTAAATTTTTGTATCCAATCCATCCTGGCTTCCTGTACCACCTTTTTTGCTCTTCTCTTCTCCCTATACTCATCCTTTGTTTCCACATTACTATTATTGAAACTCCTTCTGAATATTTTGTTCATCTCCTGACGACTTCTGTTCCTCTGTCGTTCCATCATGCTGTCTCCATCCATGTCCCTTTCACTTGTCTCCCCACATACCTCCTTTGAATTTCTCACTAAACAATTCTTAAACTTCCACCTCTACACTTTGCATCTCATCCTTGTGCACTAAGCTTCTTGCCTTTCTTAAATACTTTTCTCTTGACCCACTTGGTATCACCTTAATATTTACAGTTTTAGTTTTCATTTCCTTGTCCATTGGAAGTAATCTATTACTTACCTTTGCTCCCCATTCCAATTGTATCTTCTAATTTCACGACATTCTCTTTGCTTCTTGTACTAACTAATTGTTTGCCATCATCATTTTATTTTGTGCATGTAACACCAGTAACCTTTTACCTTCCTCATTTCTCTCTCTTCATCTGTCGTCATATCATAACACTTACTCAAAACTTCCTTTATCTTTTCCTTATTTTGCATTCAGGTCATCCATTACAACTTGCCACTCTTTTCTCATGTGCACTTCCAAATCTTGCCCCAACTTGTCCTTTTCTTGTGCTGGGCATCCCATTTGTGATGCACATACTTGTATCACCTCCATCCTTTTCCACTATTGATTATTTCCAATCCATTAATACGGTCATATACACAATTGGCATTCTAGTCACTATTATGTTATGTAGATCTCAAATCTTAAAAATTGCAAACTTTGTCTTCTCATTTTGGCTAGGATTTGTTCAGGCCCAATAAATATGACCCTGAAATATATCAGCATTTTTGTTGTCATTCCATGATCATTAACTTTTTGTCTGTTTATGGGAAAAAGTTTTTGAATAAAAATGTTAACTTTTTTTTTTCAGATACACCAAGCCATTTGTATTTTGTACATACATTCACCTGGATTTTAAATATGTTTGGAATATTTTTTATTTTAGCAGCTCATGAACACTACTCTATTGATATATTTGTCGCATTTTACATCACTTCTAGACTCTTCCTCTACTACCATACACTGGCCAACAATCAGGCTTTGATGCAAAGAGATTCTAAACGCACTAGAATCTGGTTTCCTCTTTTCAGCTTCTTCGAGTCTTCAATAAATGGCATGATACCAAATGAATATGAATCACCACTTATACCTTTGCGGCTGTTTATTATTTGGTTGAAAAACCATTCTTTAAAATTATTTGATTTTATAATATCTACCTCAAATGAAAAACCAAGAAAATTGATATTAAAAAGTAAATAGTGATCTTCTTTTTTAAAATTCAATTGAGACATATCACTAGACAGTTATTTTGTTTCTAATTCTGGTAGCTTATTGCTATTTTGTTGATGATTTCGGTAGACTGACACCAAACAATTTTCTCCATGATAAATATACTTTATCATAAATAGTGTAAATATTCTTCACTTTGTTCATCATATATATATTGTTGACTTAAATAGGGATGTCAAACTAATATATAATATATATTTATATTATTAGCCATATTAATATTTTGATTCATAATTTGTGTAAATAGAGTGTATAACGTACAATTTAAATGAGAATAATAGGTTTAAATAATGGTAAAATATTTTGTACTATTAAAAACAAACTATCTATTTCATAGCTTTGCCTCCAAATTTATCTTTGTCATGGTGAGTAGACAAAAATTAAATCTTACAAGGTGTTAACAGGCTTTAAATTAATTGAGTTACTCTTTTGGGATAACTATGCTATTTGTATATACACCCTATTCCACGCATTCTTCCACATCACATTAGTTCCTCATACATTTCTTTTTATATATCATCTCATTGTTTAAACAATGTTAAGGCTTTGCATATTTCACCTTATTTACAGCTTTTGTCTCAAATTTAAATTGAGATATTTGTTTTACAGTAACAGTTCATTTGGAATTTCTTAAATCATTGATATACCCAAACATGCAAATATTTCTTCCATTAATAAACTAAACATACCTTGGAAGACTAAACAAAAATATTATTTCTAGTAATGGATACATGTTAAAATGCTCCCTCACATACGGTAGTGATTCGGGCGGTAAATTTGGTTGTACTGGGAATTGGGGAAAGGAAATGAAACTTTGGAAACCTAAAACAATCACATATGTAATTACAAATTTATATAATTTAATATGTAATAAAATAAAATATAATTGTAAAAAAATGAAACACAAATAAAAGTAAAAACACTCTTTAACACATATATTTACAAACAATTCAATATTTCAATGCTTGCATTGAATCTTCATCAGGAAGCAGTAGAAATAAGGTTAAACAGTAATATAGCTTCAGTGATGGCAACTTATTTGTGAAAGAGGAAAACTTCTCTGTTGTACTTTGAACTCTCTGGAGGTTCTTCTATTGTGCTCTGTGAAATGGTATGAGGTAATATGTAGTGTTGCAAATGGTTGAAATCAGGCCATGTTTACAAATATTTAGAGTGAGTGGTTTTTCTATACTTTGAGATCCATTGAGGTGCCAGTTCCCATATTCTTAACTGGGACTTGATGCATTATGGTTTCGATAAAGGATTTTATAATGATCTCTACCCGTGATGGGCGGCGATTAAAATGATACGATTTAATAATGGTATTTATAGCCCTGTGATCGAGCGTCAATTAAAATGATATGAAGTTATGACAATTATGATGCGAGTATTCCTTGCTGCGCACTCAAGCGGTTCTGTGACCTGATTATTTCTGATATTTATTTCAATAAAATAAATAAGATTTTTAATGTTGTACAAGATTTAATAAGATGATTTCATCTTCGGCGCTGAAGATATGAAATTAACATATTTCACTCTTTAACATTTTCTGTGTACTCTATGGATATTACACGTTCTCTAGATTTATGCTACCGGCACTGTTAATATTTTGTATTAGTACTATTTATTCATACGCACAAGTGGCTTAAAAATGACCTACCCCTTGCCTCTTGGACCCCTTGTCACCACTGTCAAAACCAACTAATAGAGTCCTGGCGACAGGTGTTGTGAAGGCTAGCTTCCGATTGGGTAGAGGGAGCTAGTGTCACTTGCTTTTTTGGTAAACACTACAGAGTTGATCTTTGAAAGAAAAAATATAAATTTAATGGTTCAAGACTTTGACATTACTTCTAAAAGCGTGTGATTCTCCATGGTTGAAGTATTAAATGGAAATTTTACATACACTACTTTTAAGATAAATACACTTCATCCATGACTTTTTGAATATATTAGGGGGTCCAAAACAGTATCATTACAATTTTAAAACTTTCATATTGTATCAGTCCTCAAAGTTAAAGTTATGAGTGGAGGCATGTTCTAATACTAAACAAGATTTTATCGGTTCTTGATTTTGGTTTCATGGCGGTGCCCATTCATGTGATTATGGACATTTTTTGGTGATGCCAATATATCTTTCATGCATTTATGCCAACAATATGCTGCACAATATATTGGCCTTACCACAGAAACTATATGTAAACGCATGAATGGAGTCCATGGCACCAAACTTAACCTATATAAACGATTTCAGCACATGCCTTCACTCATAACCTCAAGGACCGCCAATACACTGTTAAAGTGTTAACATCTTTCATAAAAATTTAATGCAAAAAGTCCCCCCAGTTGAAAAGATGGGAACTGGGACATCAATGGATCACAAAGTCTAGAAAACCACCCAACCTAAGCTATCGTTAACAAGGCGTGATCCCAACCCTGTTGCAACACTAGCACCACCTGCTATTTGCAGTGAACAATATAAGCTTCAGAGAATTTCAAGCCCACATGAGAAGTTTTTCTTATTCACAACTAAGTTGGTATCACTGAAACTATCTTCCTGGTTTGTCTTATTACTACTACTTCCTTAGTGATATGCCATGAGCATCGAAATATTGATGTGTGTCTAAATATGTTTTAGGGTTACACTCCTATTTGTCCTTCATTTTTCTACATTTCAATCAAATTTATTTAATTACATATAATAATATATTATTCCTAATACACTTTATTTCATGCCTATTAAATTAATATAATTGTATTATTACAATTTTTTTTTGTTAAAAAGGAAGGAAAATATATCTTCTATATAAGCTAGCAGTTTAAAAACAAATATATCTCAAACATGCTTTTAGACAAACTTTTAAAGGTACAAACTCCTTAATTCCATGAGGTTCAAATTTGTAATAGGCCCAGGTGTACCTCAGGCCTGTATGTAACTCATACAATGTTTTTTTTATCAATATTATTAATAATATTGTTTAATACAATCACACCATTACAAAGATAAACCACTTTTTATTATGGAGATTGCTATATGGATTTTAGTTCAGATGGTTTATTGTGTATATTATATTTGTAAATATAGTTTTAATATTCATAATATAATTATAAATGTGACATAAATAGTGCCTTAACAATAAATTAAGTTTAACAAAACTAATTTATAAGTGAATTTATTTAAAACTAAAATTTGTTTAGTCATTAAAATTATTTATTTAGAAAAAAAAAAAATTATTTTTTTGATATGATCAAACGTGGCTTGAATATATGTAGTTTTATATGTTTTATTGGTATACTATAATATAGTAAAATAAGATTTAGTTCTTAGTTTGAAGAGGCAAGCAATAGTACTAGTGCTTCTTAAGTTTGAGATGGTAAAAATCATGTGTTTTAATAATTTTTAAGTCTTTGTTTATAGGTCAACCATTCAAGAACTGCCACTAAATTTAAAGTGGTTTAAGTTTTTGTAGTTTAAGAGATCTGTTGAAATTTTGCTTTGACATAATGTATTTTTGGTACTGCACATAATTATAATAATACCTATTTTAAAAACAATACAATAAATACTAATTTTTAGTAGATACTTAAAATCAAGCTGCCAAAAAATGTATGTGTCAGTACTAAAATATTGTTTGTTAGCCTAAGTTCCTATAATTAATAAACTAGTATGGCTGTAAATGTATAAAATAATAAATGTCATATATTTTAAACATTATTAAAGGGATGCGCTGAAGCTTTATAATTCCAATGTGTAATATTTATGATTTATTTTCAAGACTCAAGTTGTATTTAAAACACACAAAATAGCACTTTAGTTAATCCCAACTTTAATAAAAGAAAAATACTATCCATAACTAGGAGTAAGTAACAAACCTTAATAATTTTAAACTCTACTCAAAAGTCAAGCTTAAGATCTCCCAACTTTAAACCTTTTTTTATTGGGTTTTTCATTATATTTTAAAACAAATATTGAATTAATATGCCAATTAAAGAGAAACATATTACTTTACACAGTAACATGTACAATAGTTTTTCAATCATTTTGCTCGACCTGTCTCATCTTTAACATTTTACTTATTGTTTAGATTTTTTTCTCACTCTATCTTTACAGACACCTATGATTTAAGTGTACTGTTGTCCTAGCTGGAATGGTATTTAAAAAAATTATTTTTTTGATATGATCAAACGTGGCTTGAATATATGTAGTTTTATATGTTTTATTGGTATACTATAATATAGTAAAATAAGATTTAGTTCTTAGTTTGAAGAGGCAAGCAATAGTACTAGTGCTTCTTAAGTTTGAGATGGTAAAAATCATGTGTTTTAATAATTTTTAAGTCTTTGTTTATAGGTCAACCATTCAAGAACTGCCACTAAATTTAAAGTGGTTTAAGTTTTTGTAGTTTAAGAGATCTGTTGAAATTTTGCTTTGACATAATGTATTTTTGGTACTGCACATAATTATAATAATACCTATTTTAAAAACAATACAATAAATACTAATTTTTAGTAGATACTTAAAATCAAGCTGCCAAAAAATGTATGTGTCAGTACTAAAATATTGTTTGTTAGCCTAAGTTCCTATAATTAATAAACTAGTATGGCTGTAAATGTATAAAATAATAAATGTCATATATTTTAAACATTATTAAAGGGATGCGCTGAAGCTTTATAATTCCAATGTGTAATATTTATGATTTATTTTCAAGACTCAAGTTGTATTTAAAACACACAAAATAGCACTTTAGTTAATCCCAACTTTAATAAAAGAAAAATACTATCCATAACTAGGAGTAAGTAACAAACCTTAATAATTTTAAACTCTACTCAAAAGTCAAGCTTAAGATCTCCCAACTTTAAACCTTTTTTTATTGGGTTTTTCATTATATTTTAAAACAAATATTGAATTAATATGCCAATTAAAGAGAAACATATTACTTTACACAGTAACATGTACAATAGTTTTTCAATCATTTTGCTCGACCTGTCTCATCTTTAACATTTTACTTATTGTTTAGATTTTTTTCTCACTCTATCTTTACAGACACCTATGATTTAAGTGTACTGTTGTCCTAGCTGGAATGGTATTTACGTTTCTTATTGTAAATATATCCTTGCTTCTCACTTCACCATTCTATCTATTTCTTTGCCCTCACAAGTCACCGTCATAAAACTCTTGGATTTTCACTCTAAAAGGAAGGAATCAATGACTTGTATTCCAGTTCTTTTTTGAACATAAACCATACTGGTTATTATATATAGATCTATTTATTACTTAAACAAATATTACATTAATAATTCTTCTTTCCAAGCTAAGCCTTCTTCCTGGGCAATTTAATTTTTCTGTTTGCTTAAGGTCAAAATCATTACACATTCCTTTATCTATACACTAATAAAATGTCTCGTTTTTTGATTCAATAGCTTTTGGTGGCCCATACCTTGCAAGCATGGGCTGCATTCATGTTATGTTTTCTGTCACAATACTTTATATTAATTGTCCCTCACTAAATAAAGCTACTTGAGTAGTTACTCAAATTCAATGATGATTTGTTAATATTTCAATTAAGTCCATTATAAAGACTTCCCATGGATCTTCTGGCATCATTTTCGCCATTATTGATTCTTCAAAAGTGGGTATTGCCATAATCTGGCATCCATAACAAAAATGGATTTTCTTTTTTTTTTACTTGCTTCATTTCAATCCACAAAATTTCTGTAGTTAACCTTGCTTTCATTTCCACAATGCTTATATGAGATTAGATTCATGAGGCCTAGGTAGAAAAAAAATTTGCTAAGTGATTTCAGAATTACTACAATTTTTCTCACAAAAATTAGATTTTCTATTTGATTAAACTTTGTTCTTTTTAATCTGAACTATGTTTAGTAATTTTTTCATTTACCAGCCTTCGATCTTTATTTTATTTCTTGCAGCTTCCAGGGTATATTGTGTGTTAAAAGTAGTCACATAGCCCTCTGTGTTAAGATAAAATTTACTATTCTCATTTGCTTGAGGCACTTGCTAAAGAAGATTCGCAAGACTATCTAGGTTTGTACCTGACTTTAGACTAGAACTATTGCATTGGTAGTACTCAAATTTTTCTAAGAGTAAATTTTTTTTTACAATGGTCCAAATATTACCTCAAATTACTACCCTAAAGATATACAGTAAGATTGACTGTCAATTTAAAGTCTTTGCAACTTTACCATTTGTAAGGTTTCTGCGGTTTGTCAAACTTTAGGTTAAATTTTACAATGAGAAACAGTTATGTGTTCGAAGTTAGCACAATATTTGGGGTTACAAAGCTTTTTGTGTTTTGTTTACTTATAATAATTTGTGTAATTATAGTACTATTATTATGAAATAAACCCTACAACACCCATAGAGTTGTTCTGAAAAAAAAATCATTTCATACATCTTAGTTTTTCATGATGCATAACCATTTTAGGTTATGTGATATTTGTTTGTACTTCATTTCAATTTGGCACTTAAAATGTTTCTTAAAATTAAAAAGAAATAACAGAGCATTTAATATTCTATCATCTAAATCAATCCTGAACTTTTTAGACTGAAGGGGCTCTAACACCACATAAAACACATTGGAGCCCCAATCATTTTATTCCTACACCATTATTATGAACATACAATAACAAGTCTCTTAGAACTTAATAATATTTAGCACCGCGTCTTACTACCCATTCGGGTTATACGCTTTCAGTACTAATTACTCTAATGGATTAGGAATTGGGAAGGTTAAGTTAGAGGAAATGAACCCGCATTTGCGTGGAGGGAGAGTGTAAAACCATTTAGGAAAAACCACCCCCAGTTCACCCGACCGAGATTCGAACCTCGATCTCCCCGTCCCCGGCAGTCGAGCTCAACACGACAAGTGCGTTAGCCAACTACGCCACCGAGGCAGGTTCTTAGAACTTAATACTGGAATAAATATTCAATGAAAGAATGCATTTCACATCTACTTACTTGTGAAAAAAGTTTCATTTGCAAAGTGCAAAATTTAAACCGGTATACAGTAAAATTTCCCTTAGCGATTTCTGAACATCGAATTCTTCTTTATAATGGACTTTCTCAATAAAGGGCACTGATACTGCTAGAAACGCATATCTATTCATAAAAATCTCTAAACAAGGAACTAAAATTGAACACACCAGTCAGTATAGTTGACTGTAGAGATGTCAGGAAGGCATTGTCTCATATTAAGTGTGGGTGGCCCCATCTTCCCCCTATGATGAAAGTTTCTAAAATAGCCTACATAGTGATGAGTATGGTACATCAAGTTCGAACCTCCCACCCTCTTTGCGCAACCAGCAGGTGCTTTTTACACATACAGTACAAAAGGTCTACTGTTTTCATTTAATTTTGTTTTTGTATCATTCTTTGTATTATATCTACATACATTATTTTTTTCTTTATTCATAATAATCCTCCATACAATTCTACACAGTGCATTAGTAAGAGTGCTGTAATTAAATCCACAGTATATAAGTTCATATGGATTAAACTGTGTTGAAGCTGTATGATTTTTTTAAATCTATCTCACTATATAAAAGACACCTCTTATCAACTATTTTTTTTATCTCGGTAGGTACCCACTATTAAGAGATTCCACTGTTTATTTATTTACTGTTCCTAGTAACTTAACACGATCTTGCTACATGGCAAAACCGCATTCCGCGTGGTGTTGCTGTATTTACTAGCAAGTGATATTTTATTTATCCAGATTTGAAAAAAAAAAAATTGAAATCCTAATTACCATTATTATTTTATGGGAAGCCTGAGACGGATCCCAAGGGTTCCGCTGAGCACAATTTGAAAAATGCTGATCTAAAGAATATCTAAAATGTTATTTGTTGTTTTAAAAAAAATATATATTTGAGTCAAAATTTTCCACAATACAAAACCCCAAGAAGTTTTTTCATTCAAGTATCAGCATTTTTGTTGTTGATGTAGTTATATAGAAAATTAGATTCAATTGTAATAGGGCCAAGCCGTTATGACTCAACCCCATCTTAAGCCATTACAAATTCGATAGTGAAACATTGTAAAACGAGGGTAAAATATCTGACAGGCCCACATTAAAACAAATCTTCCCTACACTATATTTCAAATATTGTGGTTTAATTGTTGTTTTAATGACTTTACCAAGGAAATAAATTAATCTGTTTCTTTCATTACTTATTTTTACAAGAACTGCATTAAGTGCATATAAGCTAATATTTTTAAATTACTTGAGTTTGGTCATCTGGATATCCAAGTGTTTCTGTAATCATACTTATTCTCTGTTCTTGCAAAAATTAAAAATTATTTAATACATCAAATCAAACATCTACCTCTAGCTTTATTGTCTGTGTATGGAAACTAAAAGGTTAGGATTATACATTACTAAGAACTTGGCTAGCTGTTTAATTAAACTAATTCACAATAGGCTATTAGCAAACTTAGTACTGGATTTAATTCACACTATGAGTGGATAAACTGGAATGCTTGAAAAGTTAATAGGGTTCAGGTAACAGCTACAATAACTATACTTTTGTGTGTTTTTATTTATTCATAATTGTATATTAATTAGCTTTGTTCAGGTAAACTTAGTTTGTAAAAGTTTTAACAAATTTAACATTGTAGTGATATGTTAATAATATCAAGTAAATAGTTTGCTAGTTGGCTCTTACAAAAAAAAAATCTATTTGAAGTTTCATATTGTTGATTTTGCTTAGAATATAAATACAATTTTTCTTGGTTTTACCCGAAATCATAAAAGTTAGTCGTTGTCCCTCCGAACCTGTATTCATTAACTTTGTTTCAAAATAATTAATCTGTTAAAAATAATACCATAAATGTGAAGTGAACAAGAAATCTTTTATTTAGAGCAGCATTGATAATATCAATTAACATCTCAGTTCTCCATATTTTCGGTGTAGTTTTAAAAAAGAGTTTTAAGTTATAAGTCGACGGATTTCTCTCGCTTGAGTATTTCATTGATCTAGTATCAAATGCTCTTTAATAAACCTTAATTGTAATAATTTAAAAACTTATTGTGAATTTTCTTTTTAGTAAAATCTGTAAATATAGTATTTTAAATAATAAATTTAATGTCGGTCAACTCAAGATTATAAAGGGTGGAAACAAGTTTCTTAAAAAAAATAATATATTTAAGTGTTTTATTTGCTAACACTTTTATAGTAATGTATTATTTTAAGTGCCAAACCCAAAATGTTAAAAAACAATATTGTTATGTATAGCTTTTATTGTTAAGTATCTTTAAGCATCAATTAAAAGAAATATTTAATAATATGCAATGACCACTTGACAAACTTAAATGATGTGCATTTACATAATTGTTTGATATTCAGAACGTGTAATTTTACATCCCTTAAATACTGTATTTACATAAAGTTGGCTCAATGGTCTAAATGATGAATAAGAAATGGTAATATATTTTAGAAGATATTAAATGTCCAAAACCTATAAAACTTTATGATCTGATGATTTTGTTGAATACTATTATTTTTAATGATAATTTATATAAGCTCTTGGATTTGTATTTATTAATATTCAATTATTATGTTTATAAAAAATAAGTAAAAATGTTCTGTGTTGTTTTATATTTAAAATATTTATATAAAAATAAAATATTTCTTGATGGTTATTTGAATATTTATTTGTCATAGGTACATAAATCATTGGCACAGCCAAGGGGGTTTGGGTTGAAACCCACCAGGCCTCGCTACCCACCTGTCTTTATCGTCCCTAAAGTTGTTGAGATCATACATGAGGAAATCTACAAATGAAGACTGACTTAATGGGCTTCATGTACATACATCCAGAGCTATCAGTTACGGACCCATGTGGAAAAATGCCAGATTTGCCACAGATCTGGGCATATCTGGCCTGATATGATTTTTCCACTTGTGGAGGATGAAGTTCTCAATGAACTCTATGTAGCCAAGGAAAATTAACATAAGACTGAAGTGAATCAGTTCAAAAGTGATTTTGTGAGTTAAAAGTTAGTGCAAGCTACTTATTTGAATTTTCAGAGTTTAGCTCATAAAATAAATTCATAAATCAAATTTCCAAAATACAATTTATTGAAACTTTGATGTTTGTAATATTCTAGCAGTATGCATGAATACATATTTGTTCATAATAACTTAATAGTCATAATAATTACAGAATTATGACAATTTTTTATAAATTTTAAATTATTTAACTAACGCCACCCCCCCTCCCCCCCACCTCCCCCCAAACGAATCCTGGCTGGGCCAGTGATATAAATTATACCAAAGTTTTAATTTTATGTCATAAAATAAAGAGCATGTTTGAAAGTTATAAGCTTTTATACTTTTTGTAACAAAATGTTGAAATACATTGGGGCAAGTCCTTAAGAATGTTTAAATTTTTTAACACTGTTGAATCTAAAAAAAAACTTATTGAACACTTATTGAAATCCCATTGTTTTATGTTAGAAGTAAAATTAAAAGAAATAAAAACTATAAGGGTTTAAGACTGGCTACAGATAGAATTGGCGCAATTAGTACCATTACACATATTATATAAATGATAAGAACAAAGATTGAAAAAACATAAAGATTTATTGATAGAACAAACAATAGTTAAGTTAGCAATGGTTTACAATAATGTAGATGAACCGATTAAGGGTTTTGACCCAATCAGACTGTAGCTATCGGGCTGCGTAGTCACCAGGCCACAGGTAGAAGTAAATTCTATAAAGTAGAACAATTCAATAATTACTACTAGAAAAATATATGACAAGGTATACATGTAACTTTAAACCAGGCTGTGCTTGATGGGGCCTTCAAAATATTATTCATTAAACACTTAGGATAACCGGCTGTTAATAACAGCAGTAGATGGCTATGAAACAGGTGTCATCAAAAGTACTATGGCTGGTTAGATTCCCCTTTGGTACTGCCAGGGCATTTCATAGCACATAAAGTTCTAAAGGCATGAGCCTTTAGAACACAAAAACTAGAAATATATCGAAAGGTAAGAGTTAAAAAGTATTATTTGCGCGGACCCCACTATGACTCTAGTGCAGTTCCTGGGTTGCGCACTGTAGCTAATACTACACGTGAAGCGTGATTACTTGACCAACCTAAAACACTGGTATCTATCAACTGAATTGGAACAAGATAAACAAACAGACAACCTGGGGCTAGCCATCCATAAACTGAGCTGATGCTCACGCCGTACAAGGCGTCATGACAAATTCTGATTTAAATATATATATATATATTAAAGGAACTAGTGGAATATTATAAGTTCATTATTAAGACATTATAACTTATCTACGCTATCTGCGTCGGAGGCATATATATATCTCAACAGAGATTTCTGTACGTAATTACAATATTTGAAAAGCAAGAAACAATAGGACCCGTCCGGCATTTTAAAGGACACGATATTTAAAACAAATAAACTGAAATTTGAGTTAGCAAGTCAACAAGATTTGAACATGATCAACGGTCAACTAGACCTACTATCAAACAGAAAATCGTCTCCGACAATATAAAAAACTAAAGGGGGGTAATTAGAAATAACTCATCTTTATAAACAAAATTAACTAAGTCATAAGGACTCGTTGATTACGGTAGAATACTTAAAGACATCGAGGTCTGTGGTTCCATCCATGACTGCGATGAATCCCACGGCCTTGACTTCGTAGGCGGTTACTGAATAACGGTCATCCCGTCTAAGGTGGCGGTGAATCCGACGCCTCCATCTTCTTCGTTGTCGTGACGAACCCTTCCTTCCTTCAATGCAGAGATACAGTAAATGGCTATATTGTGACGCGACCCCTTATATAGTTGTCAACCAGATACGAATGGAAGAAAGTAGAAAGAAGGATAAACATAAGAACATAGAAAAGGCACTACGAAGGAAGGCGGGCATGAAGAGAGAATTGACCTGAGGAATTCACTTACGAAAGAGAGGTAGGAAGAAGCTTTCTTGGTTTACCACCAGGTTCGTTGGCGGGCCGCCGGTCTCTGCGTCGATGCTCCCGAGCATTTCTTTTCTTTAACAGAACTAGTTACGACAACACGTGGAGCAGCCATCATTGAATAGCTTTATTGAGCTTCATATGTGGGAGAAAGGATGTGAGTATTCAGCAAGGCATATTATATGGAAATATATCTGTTTTAATTATGTTATTCAGGATCCATTATTATTTTAATAATATTTGGTGATATAGATGTAGTTTACTATTTTTTTTATGTTGACTGCATGGCCGGCGTAAGTAAATCTTTTTGTCTTTATCCAATGAGAAAAACAATGTGGTAAAGTAATTTTATTCATAACTATGTCAATATTAATTCTGTTCTTTGATATCTACTCCCGTATTTAACAAAAGCCAGTATTTTTTACCAACCACGTGTTTGAATGCTTGAAGGTAGGGAGAAACGTAGATTTATTAGACTGTATCTTCAGAGTAGACTCAATTAAATATGCGAATATAGTTTATTTCTTGCATAAATTAATGAATTATAGAATGCTTTAAATTGTAGATGTCCAATCTAACTGATTGACATGCTACAAAACTTATATAACTCATATTTTCTCTGTTCATAAGTTTGTGAGATAGATTATCTACCTTACATTGGTATACTGATCTTCTGGTCAACCAGACACACTGATGACTGACAGTAATGTCTAGTGACTGGATTTTGCGTTTTAATATCCTTGATTGTAAAACAGTTGAGATATATATATGCATTGATTCATGTTATTTTGAGTGCGATACATTATATTTGGAAGAAGGTACAGGCAAGGTGGATAGAAACTTATAAAAGGGATGCACATGATATGGCTTTTACAATGAAAAGAACACAGTTCACACTTTAGATTGCTGTCATTGGACAAAGAGAGAATGGTTGCCTTTTGAAGAAAATCGATCATCACTCCTCAATCCCTTGACCTATGTTTAATTCTATCGAAACTCATCAGAGAGGATTGTGAAACGCGCAACACAAAAGAGGAAACAAAAAAAACACATAGGGAGAAAATGTGAATTTGTAAAGAATGATAGGAACATGTAAAGGGAATTACATAAAGGACAAAGACAGGAAATGGACATTGGATGCATTTATATATAATACATCTTATAGGAAAACTTCTTTTCACTTTCAGGTAAATTGTATTTTATTTGTAAGAAGGTACAGCAAAGGTGGATAGAAACACATAAAAGGGACGACCACAATATGTTTTATATGTTCCTATCCACACCTTTCCTGTACCTTCTTCCAAACATAACACAAATACTTCATAAAGAGAAAAGAGGTTTTCCTTATAGAGTATATTAATTTTATAATGCATATATTTGCCTATTCTGTTGGTTTTTACCCGTTTTATGAATAGCTTTAATGTGCCTATTTCAGCTTTGTTATATCTTTTTTTACCCTACGGTATGGATTTTGCGCTAAGAGCAAAGTTGTTTCTTAGAAAAAGTCAAATTCAGCATACGTGTTTTGAGTAGGTTTGAAAATCGTCCCTTGTTAAATAGTTTCCAATAAAAGTAAATCCCCCTAGAAATATACCAAGCTTCTGAGGACATTGGATGGCACAGTCCTTTTCTTTGAAATTCCCATATTTTACCTTGGTGTTTATGTCTTCATATGTGGTTGTATCTCTTAGGGTGAACTTGTTTCTTAGCAGTTCCTCTTGCTGAAAATGTTGTAATACTTTATGTGTTAACTGTGGTGAAAACGCCCAAGGAAATACCAAGCAAAATCGCTTTATTTAATCATCGTAGAGAGGTTGATCTAAATTTATCGATAGATGACATCTTCTGCCAAGTAAGCGCCAAAAAGATAAGTTTAAAACAATTATTCCATCTCTTAGTAATATTATGAACCTGATACCTTAGCTCAGTCGGTAGCGTGTTTGTCTACTGAGCTAAGGGTCCTGGGTTTGAGACCTGTTATGGCCGAAAAATTTATTGTTTGTGAATTGTGGGTTCACCCTTTCACAGTAATGAATTAAAAGCTGGTGACTGGATATTGTACCTGTCCTTGTCTTAAGTTAGATTTTAAGGCATATGAAGCTATGACAGGCTGAAAAAGCCTATAGTGGAAAATATATTACTTGAATAAAAAACCAACCCGGGCCTCAGGCTGGAAACGGTAACGGATATAAAGTAATTATATGACCTGTTTTAGTGGCCACATGGTCTCGTGCTAGACTACACTGCCTATGACAAAGATCTGGGTTATAATCTCGATGTACTGAGGGTTTTTCAAAATTGTTTTACACTCTTCCCCCACACAAATGTGGGTACACTTTCCTTAGACTAAAAAAAATATGCTCTATATAATAAATGGCATTAAAGACATTGCAAATTTATGTGTGTTTGTTTTTAATAACTATCCTACACAACTTTTTAATACTTTCCACTATCTTTTTAGCATATGTAGTCTACTAATATTTATTTGTACTATGTTGTGGTTTGAAACATTCATTTTCAGGGCCTGGATTCTGATTACCTAAAAATGATCAAAAAATGACCTAAAAATATGAACAAAAACTCGAAATAAATGAGCATGACTAAATCAAAACCACACTTTACAAATATAACATTAATTTACAAATATGTGCTTAGCTACCCCCTTCTAATGCAACCCTCTCCAACTTAGTTATAATCTCACCAGGAATGTGTATTTTACAACCAGACAAGCAAAGAGAATACAAAGTTCATGGCCTACATTTTCTCATTCAGAAAAATATGGGTTGAAACAATTATTTATGTTCGAGTATTTGTGCTTTTATAAAATATTGATAGTATTAAAAAATATATTTATTCAACATGAATACCTCAAAACGACTAAAAAATGCATAAAAATGACTATAATCCCTTAAAATGCTTGAAAATGGCACAAACAAAAAAATATGACCTTAAATCAAAAATGAGAAAGAAAAAAGACCTATAAACTATGTGTTTCTAAAACAAGGGAATCATTAGCAGATTTCATATACTTATGAGCATTGTGGTCCGAAGCAGAATAAAGATGACATTTCATTAAAATTTGGGCCCTGCTCATATTAAGTTGTTCTTGTCGTGCTCATACCAAATGATCAAAAAAAAAAAAATCTATGAGAAACAGTACAAGTTTAATGTAATT
Source organism: Timema poppense (assembly GCA_902141375.1). NCBI lineage: Eukaryota > Metazoa > Arthropoda > Insecta > Phasmatodea > Timematidae > Timema > Timema poppense. The sequence goes on from CABFOV010003521.1 coordinate 48,105, forward strand.
AATATTTTAAAATATATTTGTTTTATGTATTAAACCCAATATCACCGCTGAGCGAACTGCAGGTACCTATGGAGAAAAGCTTTATTTTTGCTCTCACCCTGTTAACTGTTGCTAGATATCCTAGCTCTCATTTGTCAGAAAGAGCTACTGGCAACCTCGACAAACCAACATTGCAAAATTGATCTTATATTTAAGGGTAGGATTGATTGCACAAAAACAAGAGAATTACAACTCTTGTTTACTAATAGAGGCCGTGCAGTTCCCTCAGATATTAAATTTAGTTTTTTTTAGCACCCTGTGTTACTAGCCACTCGGGTTATATGCTTAATGTACTAATTACCCAATGGTTTTAATGAGGAAAGTTACAGGAAGTGTACCCGCATTTGCGTGGTAAACCATTTTGGAAAAAAAACCTTTCAGTACACCTGACAGATTATTACCTCAATCTACCCCTCATCAACAGTCTATTCTATACCGAGAGTAGTGCCGTAGATCATGAAGCCACCAAAGCGGGTCGCTCATTTATTATGTTTGTATTTATAATGTTAATGAAATTGTAATGCTTAGAGAACTATTCTGCTTGTGGGGTTCTATTCAATACATTTTTTTTTCTTTTTTAAGTCAATTCTGACCAAATTCAATATGAACAAGTTTCTATGTTTCGTGAAGGATATCCTGGTTCTGTTAACAATGTATAATTAAATTAACACAATAAAACAATATATATGAATTAAAGTGAAATTGCTTTTATTTAGTTTTCACCACATGAGTAAAACATTATTTTAAATTATTATTTATAATGTCAATTAAAACATAACATATATTTATAGTAAATTTATCAACATGTTAATAACTAACAAAACATTTAATTTAATTAGAAGAATAAAGATGTATCATGGGTGGGTATTTAATAATAGTAAACCTGAAAAATTAGTAAAACCTCAAGCATTCTTTGGTTTGATCATGAAAGAAAGTAATCAGGCAAGATAAGTAAAATATTTTAAATATAAAATTCCTTTATTAATTTTATCAATCCTTATTAATTAATAAAACCAATGTACAATTTCAATGTAAATTCAGTGATATGATTATAGTATATAGATTTTTTTTTTAAATTTGGTACTCTTGTTAAAATCACTAATCAAATGCCTCTAGATTGGTATCCTAAAGATAACACACTTAATATAGGGAATGAAATATAGAAACATGCATGATACAAATATAAATGTATTGTTATAAAGTTAAAAGATTACAATTTTGCTTTCACCTACCATAATTATTTGCTTTTAGTACCATACTTAATAAAAGTGGTAAATGATTTTTTTTGTTTTGTTTTAGCAAATATGAAAGCCAAACTTTGGCACAAAAAGTTTAGTATTATTAAATATTTAACTATACAAAAGGCTAGAATCAATAAGATAAAATTGATTCATATAAGCTCGAAATTCTGAATATAACTTTTATATGCTTTACCATTCTGTTTTAATATATCCTTGCAAGATTCTCTCTCTCCAAACATTGTTTTTTTTGTTCAAATATTTAATTGCTCTTTCATAGTAGCCACCATAATAATAGTATAATTATTATGGCTTAGATTAAAATGTTTAAAACTGAGGTGGCCCAATGGCTGAATAATTTTACAATAATGGAAATTGATAAAAATAATGAAAAAGGAAAAATAAATTAATAAGAGAAAATTTAATGAAGAAATTCCACCTTGGGAAAGAGGAAAAATGTGGGAAGAATCCAATGCACAAAGGTGACATCATCTTACTTTCTTCTATCTTCTATAGTAAAAGTAGTCACACACACATTTAAACACAAATAGAGTAATATATTTCGACATTGTTGCCTTTATCAAACACAAAGAGAGAAGAGGGAGTACACTTCACACAAACACTGTACTACTACATTTTGAAATAAGATGTCACCTTTGTGCATTGGATTCTTCCCACACTTTTCCTCTTTCCCTAGGTTTAAATTAAATGGTATAGTCGGCACACGTAAATTATGAAGGAGTAGAAATTGAACATTAATACACACAAAAATACATTCTAAAAATTGGCTTTCATGACCACAATCAGTTTCTTCAGGTTGAGAATGTAAACTATTGTTTTTTGTTGGGCAGTCTCCTAATTTAAACAATTTTTTAAGCTTGTGCCTTTTCTTAACAGTTTAATCCCCCCCCAAATTAGTTAAACATTTTACATCTAATATTAGCTGGTGTAATATGAATAAATTAAAATACCTTTCAATAACAATGTACAACACCAAAGCAGAGGTTAATTATTTAAATTTAAAATATATTTAGGATGTTAATAATAACCAATTCCATTTCTATTATCTCAAATATACTCTTTTACTTGTTTTAAGGTTTTAAACATTTTATGAAACACAAGATTAGCATGATTATAAACTGATAAAACATAAAACTACTATCCAAGTTAAATTAATCAAGTTTTATAAACAATAACTAGATGTAAATTAATTTCGTACAAGGCTTACCCAATAAGTCTACTATTTAAGTTAAAAAAAAAGATAAGGATGTTAATAATAAGTGAGTCCATTTCTATTATCTCAAATATACACTTTTACTTATGTAAATGTTTAAAACATTTTATGAAACACAAGATTATCATGATCATAACCTGATAAAAAATATAAAATTACTAACCAAGTTAATTTAATCCTGTTTCATAAACAATAATTAGGTGTTACTTAATTTCCTGCAAGGCTTTCCTGATTACCTTAGTAGGTCTATTGTAGAATCATCTAAGTAAACTAAAATATAGCTTTTAGTTTAAATAATATAATATGAAAGTACAAATTTACAGAGAAAAAATTACTTTTCCATAAACCAATACTAAAAATATATTTGTTGAATATAAGTGAGCGAGCTTGTATGTATAAAACATTGAAAGAAAATTTGTTTACTTCACGAAGTATAAATATATTATAACATTAAGAGATTAAAATCTTTACTTAAGGCACAGAAATTAAAAATAGCTTGTATTATAAAATAGTCTATATTGTTTCAACTACAAACACCACATGCAAACATTCAGATGGAAATAATATAAAATTATTTAGTGTTGTCAGAATTTGAGTAATAAGCTGTGACTGGGAGAAGTTTTAGATTCATATTTATCTTCAAAGACTATTAGAATGATTGTATTGGGCCTGTAAATAAAACAAACTATGCATGCTCACAATAGGAACAAAACTTTAGTATAACCATATTTAATATTGTAATCATGAAAACACCGATAACAAGTTGAAATTATGCTATTTTACAAGAGATGTAAACTTAACATTTTAAATACAAATTCTGCTATTCAGATGATATTTAATCTTAACCTGATAAATTTTATAGTATAAAATCAGGAGGTAAAAAAAAAAAATCATAAGCATTATCCTCCAGGAGGGTTGTTAGCTATTCAGTTGACATTTAATCTCTGTAAATCTCATCAAAAATTAAGTGATGAAATTATATACATAGTAATCAAAGAGGACTGATAATACTATGATTTAGGGATTATCTTTTGTGTTACTTTGATTTTTTCCTACATTTCTTGGGTTGACAGACTACCTTGTGCTGGTGAGAAGGAGATTGCTCAGGGTGTTTGAAATATATTTTGTAAAGATCACAGAAATGTTATTAGCACCACTGCATTTGCTTTCAAAACACAATGGGGATGAATCAAGAACTAGTTTCACAAAGTTTAATTTTTCACAATCATGCAATGCTTCTTCGTAAGAAAAACTGCCATTTTTTATTTTTCAGTAGAACTCAATTTCAGCAAGCACTCCTTCTGTTGGGAATGATGGAAGTTTGTTTAGTCATCTGATAAAAGCTGATTTGTAGCTCCTGGAGGTTGTTCTAGAACTGCAAACAAAATAAAATTACCAAGAAAATCACTAATTAATATATTAATCATACTTATAAAGTTAGACATAATGGAATTTATGCATAGTGCTTGTCTAATAACAATGTAATGGGAAGGTTGAAAGTAAATGAAAACTAAATGTATTGTTGAATTGGAAAATCAAAAAATAGTATACACATATAGACATGGTAAAATGTAATAGCTTGCATATTTTTTGTCATTAAGTTCTATGAGTGCAATAGGTTAATTTAAAAGATTTTAAATAGTGTATAACATCAAATGATATATACCAAAATGAAAGTCACTTCTGAAGTATAATAAAGTTTACATTATAATATGCTGAAAGAGCCCATTCAGGATTTGAATCAAAATAAGATTAACAAAGAAATGTTTAAAATTTAAGTTTGTTTGTAATGTTTGTACAATATTACTCATAATTTATTTTTTAGCACTGCGACGTAATATCCATCTGGGTTAGACACACATGGATTAATTACGCTTATGTCTCAGGGATGAGGAAGGTTGATTTTAGAGGAAGTGTAACTGTATTTGTGTTGAGATTGGAAAACCATTTAGGAAAAAACACCCCGAGCCCCCCCCCC
>CABFOV010003522.1:0-22976 GCA_902141375.1 Timema poppense
CAATATGAATTCCATCATTTGATAAAATATTGTCCTCCAGGTACATAAAATGTCAAAATATAATCCTTCTAAGAAATTTTCTAATATTGTTGTCAATTTAAGTTAACAAAATTTACAGACCTCTTCAGTTTTTTTTGTTAAAATAGGAGCTTTGCAATATTAGAAGAAAAATACCAGTAATTTTGAAATATAGATACATTTGAAGCACAAATGGCTGGTTATGTACACACCAAAACCTTGACACAACATTTAATGTATGGACAAAGGGCTTGTTATTTTTCTATATTTTCTTATCGACATAATAATTGTGGATCAAGTTTCGTAAGACCTTATAAAGCCTAGAAAACAACTAAATCATCGATTAAATAAATACATGAAGTAGACTCTCAAAACACATAAATATGTATTTGCTTATTTAACTAAGCTGGAATCTGCCTTGGATCTTTTAAAAGATATTCATATTTTTAATGTGAAATTTATCTCAATTGTCATTTTAATATCCTTGTGTGACACGCACGAGTTGAATTTTTGTTATTAATAGTAAATGAAAAAATAGGAGTTTAAAAAGAAAATTTGAAATTTTTTGAGATTTAATTGTTAGTTATTTATAGTTTCAATTACAGATCTTTACTTAACTATCATGTGGGCATTAATCATTGATTAAGAAACGATCATAGAAAGGGAATGGTTGTTACCAATAAACTACTCGTGTTTAAGTCATATGAAGCACGATTGAGATGAAGCGTGAGAGCAGAGAATATTGATGAGAAGGCAGGAGTGGGAAGTTGTTTATACAGGTGTTATGAGATCTGCTATAGAAAAGAGAAGTGCCCTTCAAGTGTCAGGGAGTACTGTGCACCTAGTCACATATGCAGCAGAAATAGGGACAATAGGTGTAAGAGACCAGGAAAGTTGAGGCCATGGGAATGAAGTCGCCAGGAGAAACGGGATTAGGGAAAAAGATGTTCGGATAAGAGTTTGGGTACATGAGATAATAGAGGAAGCGAGGGTGAGATGGTATGGTCATGTAATGAGGATGGAAAAGGAAAGAATCTCAAGAAGTGATTTAGATAAAAGTATATAGCGAAAAGAACATAAGGGAGACCGACAAAGAGATGGGAGGAACAGATAACACAGCAAGTGTGTAAGTGAGATGAGAAGAATGTTGTATGGACAGAGGAAGATGGAGGACTTCTCGTTAATCTGAACCAGCCACAGCCATCCTAGCTTCCCCTGGAAAAGCTTATGGATTCAAACTAAACTAAAATAATGAAGTTTATATAACAAGTTGCTCAAAGGTATGTGAAGAGTAACAACGTTTTATAGCTACAGGGAATAAAAATATGTAAAATTGTCTTTGAGAGAAGTAAAAAAATGTTTTCCAAGCACACAATATCAAATATTGTTTTTATCATTTTATGGTCTTAGAGACCTAATAATAAATTATAATAACTCACTATATTTAGCTTCCATCTGTCAAAATATACATCACCTGTCAAAAGTGAAAGCTGCCAAAAACATCTTATAGCATAGCAATGTATTGTAAAAATATATTATAACAAAATGGCAGATCGCCCCAAGTTGAATTTTTTCTGAATAAATAGTATATGGTAAAATAATTAGGGGTAACATTATACAAACAACTTATAAATGGTACAATATACAACTTAAAATAGAAACTGAAAGAACTAACTTCTAGTATTATTAAGTTCATACTGATAGTATTTTGATACCACTCCATTTATTGATTATAGTTTTATAAAGAATATATACAATATAATTATATTTGGTTGTAGTAGAGTAAAACAAAGAGAAAATCATCCCGAGGTATTTATTATTAGTATTAATTGAAAGAAAATTAACTTGTTTTAAGCTATTCAAATAGCAATTCAATAAAAATATATATTTTTAACTATCCCACCACCAAAATATTTGCAACAAGCAAGTAGTCAACATATTTATAGATATATGAGCCCCGAAATATTAAGAAATTACATTTACAAGAGATTTCAATAATACAACTATTTGTAATACTGAATACCTAGAAAGTAATAGACACCAGTAAATAAGCCCATCACCAAATGTAAATGTTGTTCCACATTAGCTGCAGTGCCTTGGCTGAGTAAAATACTTAAAGTATCACAATTCTTCTTTTTTTATATTTAGAAGACGGTACAGCAAAGGTGAAAAGAAACGGACATAATACGGCTTTTACCAATAGACAAAGAGGTAACGGCTGCCTCTTGAAGAAAATTGATCGTTACCGCCCAATCCAACAACCTAGGTTTCATTCTATCGAAACTCATCAGGAGGATTGGGAAACGCGCGTGGCAACTTCCTAAAAGACGAAAAAAAAAAGATTTTTTTTAAAGAATGATTAAATACTTAAATAGAATCGCATAAAATGAATGACATAAATGATAAACACAGAAAATGGATATTATACATAGGTATACATTATTATACTTTGCAATGCTGTTCAGCCAAGGTAATTTAATACCTGTCAGTTGGTATTGCACATAAAAATATTATCTTCTAAGATAAGTAAACCAAACAAATAGTTACTAGAATAGCTTAGCTTTACTAAAGTAAGTATATACAAACAAAATCTCTAAAAAAACAAAATCTCTAAATAAACAAAATAAATGCATAGTTGTTAATTTTATTATATTTGGAAGAATGTAAAGGGAAGGTGAATAGAAACATATTAAAGGGACGAACACAGTATGGCTTTTACAATAAAAAGAAGAACACAGTTCACACTTTACATTGCTGCCATTGGACAGCACGCACTCAGCAAGTGTTGAAAATCTTGAATATTAAGGCACCTTTTCTCTTTTATTTATAATATGCGAATCTTAAGAATCTAAGTAATATAAACATATATAAAATTGTGTATGGCACCTTAAAGTTGCAGTCATTTATTTTACTTGAGGAATTAAACTTTTAAATTTTAATCAGTCTTCTACCCTTTAATGATATATCACATGCTTGTGGTTAAAAGCTAAATAACTTTTAAAGTTGTACTGTGCAATGCCAGAGTTGAACCGACAAAATACATCTCAGGAAATTTATTTTCCAGACTAACCAGGTAAATCTAGGGCTGTGGAGCCTTTGAGTCTAACTCCTCTATTTTTCTACTCTCCGACTCTTTCATAAATGGCTAAAGTATATTAATTAATAATAACAAATTTACTGTAGTAAAATGCTCCAATAAAAATGACTTCATGAGAAGCTTCTTTGAAATTGTGAATGTATATTTGAATACATTTATTAAACAAAATTACAAACATTGGTCCTAAAAAATAAAAAAACGTATTAAGTTAAAATTATATATTTTAAATATTGTTAGAGTATTAGAAGTTTTTATTTCGAAGACGGAGTTGGTACAGTTATACCAACTCCAACTTGGACGAACTCCACTCAAAGTTTCTTAAGACCCAGACTCCACAGTCTCACTTAATTTTAGCCATGATCTACCCTAGCATTGTATTCTAAACATACCCATTTATATCACAAGATTAGGAACATTATTCTAAACATATCCATTTATATCACAAGATAAGGAACATTATTCTTAACATACTCGTTTATATCACCTAATTAGGAACACTTTTGTTAATATTGAAATTATTTCACAACTATTTACCTTTGAACCAATAGCAAAGGTATATATTTTATAGAGTCATTCTTGCCTATTGTCAAGATATAGCATACAATAGTACAGTATATAAAACCTTTTTGACAAATATGTTAAGTAAACACATTTTAATAATAGTAATATGTTAGAAACACGTCTTAAAATATCTTTAAACTAGAGATGGGACGCAAGAATCCTATATTCGTAGAGATTTGTAAAAATCTCAAAAAGTTATCTCTAATACAATTATGAAGACCCCAACTTTGACTCACTTAATCTGGACAGTCCATTACCTAAAATAATACATTAATAAAATAGCGACGAAAAAGCTGGGTTGCGGGAATGTGTCTGCAAGCTACATATTAATTTACTTCCTACAGATTATTTTACACTTGTATTACTTTAAAAGTGGAGGCCATGGGAATGAAGTTTATGATAATCATGCTAGCTGTCACGAGGAGAAACAAGATTAGGAATGAAGTTATTCAGAAAAATGTGGGGGTACAAGGAATACATGAGATAGTAGAAGAAGCAAGACTGAGATGATATGGACATTGGACATGTAATGAGGATGTTGGAGTACATGAGATAGTAGAGGAAGCAAGACAAGATGGTATGGGCATGTAATAAGGATGTTGGCACACATGAGATAGTATAGAAGGCAAGACTGAGATGATAAGTGATTGTAATGATGGAAAAAGAGAGGATGCTAAAGAAAATGTTGGGAATGGAAGTAGGAAAAATACCGCATGGGAGGTCAAGGAGGAGATGGGAGGAGCAGATAACAGAGTGTGCAAGTGAGAGGATAAGAATGAAAGAAATTAAAGGAGGAAGAACGGTGGAAGAATAGAGGAAGATGGAAGCATTTTACTAAACTGACTAGGTCACAGGCTGAAGACAGTTGATGATGATGTTGATTACTTTGAATGTAAAATAAATGTTTTTTTGATTTTGAATAGGATGTTTTGAGTGTACCTTGCCTTATTTTATGTTATTATTTTTAATTTGAACAACTTCAAGCCCCAATTAGTCTGGACCAATGAGGCTATACTGTACAGACACTTGTGATGTTGGAAGAGTAACAAAATCAACACAAAGGGCAAAATTATATCAATATAATTAATTTACTTATAAATTAAGAAAAAATGGCGCCAAACAGCTATATTAAATTTAACATTGAAAGGAGACCTATACACTTATCAGAAAACTGTATGCCTCAAAATTTACATGAAGAAGGGGACTAATGTACCCCAAATATACATAATGATGTGTTTTAATTGTGAACTTTAAGGCCCACAAGTTTTCTGGTGTGTACACATTGTGCTTCTATCCTCCTTTCAATGTTTAATTCGCTTAAAAATTGTTTAATTTGTTTGTTATTATATCAGAGATAAGACAAACTAAATAGTATTTGTCAGCTGTGCCAACCAAGCTTTTAACAACTTATTTTTTTTTTAGATTCAATTTTAAATATTTTCACTAGAGTAAAAAAAATTGTTTTTAAGGGTTCCCAGATTTTAATTTGGATTAGAGATTCAAAAGAAAATTTAAGGTTCGGATTCTATAAATATAGAATTAGACCCATCCCTAGTTAAAATATTTTTTTTATTTCACTAGAGTAAAGAATTTTGTTTTTAAGGGTTCCCAGATTTTAATTTGGATTAGAGATTCAAAAGAAAATTTAAGGTTAGGATTCTATAAATATAGAATTAGACCCATCCCTAGTTAAAATAATTTTTTTTAATTACAAAGCGAGGAAAAAATTTGCTATTGTACAGTACCTACATCCTAGAATCCTTCTATCTTATAAAGACCAATTGTTTTTAAAACTATTGTATCACTGCCAATATATCACTTTGTAGTACAATTTAAACTTAAAACGGTTTAAAGCTTATGAAATCTAGAGTCAAGTGTATTTAAGGAATACATCAGTTAGGAGCGCTATACGTCTGGCTTGGCGGTGGCACGCAGGCATACTGCTGCATCATCAAACCACCACCCTGCTGTGCTGCCAAAGATGAGACGGGGATCCATTGGGGCATGACCGCGTTAGACTCTGAGCCGCAAAACTTTCCTTCAGTGGCACCCAGGTTGGGCGGATACGTCATCGCTTGCGGTGGCATTGACAAATACCCAGGGCAACACACACTCTCGGGTACCGACTCGGTGGGAGGCTGAGGATAGACAGTAGCGGGGGCCCCATACTGTGAGGAAGACTGTGACACCATCTTGCCACCAGAAACCTCCTGGCTCTGAGGTATGTAGGGCTGGGGAGGCGGTCCCATGACATATTGCTGGTAATAAGGGACATTCATAGATACGAGGTTTGGGTCCGTCTCAACAGGGTAGTAGCAAGGCATCATGGGGTGGTTACACATGGAGGGGTATGTGCATGACACCGGATGTTGATAAGGGATGGTGTAGCCAGAAGACGAAAGATCTGTAGGGTTCGCACTACCAGAGCCATGTCCAGAATCACTTGATGGGGTGGGCAAGTGGTTACCCTCGTGCACAATTTGAGGTTTCAAGTAGTTCTGCTGAGATGAGGATTCCACAACTAGAAAAAGAATAAAATAGTTAGAATATTGTAAGAATATTGGAGTACACGAGCTAGTAAAGAAGTAAGGCTGAGATGGTATGGACATGTAATGAGGATGTTGGAGTACATAAGATAGTAGAGGAAGTAAGGCTGAGATGGTATGAACATGTAATAAGAATATTGGAGTATACGAGCTAGTAAAGAAGTAAGGCTGAGATGGTATGGACATGTAATGAGGATGTTGGAGTACATAAGATAATAGAGGAAGTAAGACTGTGATGGTATGGTCATGTAATAAGAATATTGGAGTACACGAGCTAGTAAAGAAGTAAGGCTGAGATGGTATGGACATGTAATGAGGATGTTGAAGTACAGTAGCATTACGGCTTCTTTGGTCTTGCCTGACATCTATATTCCATTCACGGTAGAAATTACTCTCTGAAAGGTCTTTTTTAATACCAATATTCTACTATATAATAGATTTCTGGTAGGGAAAAAGGCCTTTCAGAAAACAATTCTTACGGTGAACAGACTTTAGTACAAGTTACCAGACCAAATTATGTATCGCTACGCCAAACCATATGCTCTACAAAAAACATATGTTTATCATCTGTCACTTTTCAAAGTCAACTCTTAGTTCTATACAAGAAACATATATTACAGTTTCATTTATTTTTTAAGTTTTTATTTAATGTTAACCTTGATATGTTGATGTTAGGCCTAATGTTAGTTATCAATTTTTATAACTAATCAATACTAATCTGTTACAAATAAATATACATCAATAATGTTAAAATTGCTAGGGTTAAGTAATTTATTGTAGTATGACCCTTGAATAAGGATTGGATTAAAAAGTAGCCTGCCAACAACAAGGGAGGAGTGTCAAAACTTTACATCAGTTATAAGAGATTCTTTTTTTTATATAAAATATCAAATAAAGAATAGTTTTACATCGTCATTATACTCACAATGACACATAAAATCATAGCTTACTGACATGATAATTTGAAGCTTTTTTATTGATTTACACAATTAAAAAAAAGAAGAGGGGAAAATATTGACGAACATATGTTTTTACCTTTGCTCCATCATATTGTTGATTTAGTTCATTTATTTATGCATGAAAAGTCAGCTTTATTTATATGTTGGTTATATTATTATTATTAAGCTAATGTATAATGGAAGGGTGGTTGTGAGATGAAATGGAGGACCTACAGATTAACGTGGAATCCAAACCACGGTGGAGGCCTGGCATTCCCCACATTCACAAGATGTCTTGTCAGAAGGAGAAGGAAGGGTTTGGTGATCAGATAAATCTGTGTCGAGACCGGGAGAGTGGATGATGATCATGATGACTTGGAAATTACTTTCATAGAATAGCACCCTAATATGAAACACAAATGTATTACTAGAAATCTAATACCTCGGCAGTAAATAATCTGTACGTTTAGATATCGCCAAATTTCAAAAATTTATTTGGTACATAAATTGACCGACAAGCATTTTATTGTAACCCACAAATTTAATTATCTACTTACGTTTTTCTTTTTGAAACCTGGGAGGCACATAATGCCGATTACCATGGATAGGAACATTGTACACCATATTGGATGCTGCTGGCTCTATCTGCCAACCAGTGGACGCCTCTTTGTGCGACTGCATCCCCTCATTCGAAGATACTTGATCAAGAGACACCACCGTGTCAGGCTGGTAGCCATCTTCACCCAAACAGGTGGTTGAATCTGTTGGTGATAAATAAATTTTGGATAATGAAATCCAAACAAAAACAAAATCATAATGTAATAAAGCACATAAACCGTAGGCCCTTTTGGGTAATAAAAGCCAAGTCACCTTCATACAAAACAAAACTGAAAAATGGAAATACACAACGGGAAATATAGCCTTATTTTTCTCATAATGTAATGCAAGAAAAAGGGAAGTAAGCCAAATCGGAAAAAAAAAGATTTACACCATGATTTTTAGAGGTCAACTTTCGACCACCACATTCATTGGAAGTCACAATAATTTGGCATTCTAGAAATATGTGCCATTTATTTTACTAATATTTTATTATTAGTACTGCGCCTTAACTCGTTTGGGCTAGTCTCTTAAGTACTATTAACGCTAATATATTAAAGATTAGTAAGGTTGCATGCTAGTGTAAATGTACCCACATTTGCATGGGGGGAGTTGAAACTCCTTTTGAAAAAAAAACCTCTGCATACCTGTCAGAGATCTGAACCCCGATCTCCCCGTTATTGACAGTATAGTATATTATAGTGACACCTGAGACAATTCCACCACCATGCAGGTATTTATTAATTATTTTTTTTAAACTGACTAAAAATGTAACAACAACTGTGGTATTTCTTTTCTCGCTACTAAGACAACATGAGATTCCAGTTTTCAAATAATAATCAGTCAACAAATAACTTTATCAGTTTATTTGTTTCTATCAAAGCCTAAACTAACTACAGTTTCAGGTTGGCTTCTTCTCTATCACTTTCATAACATTATCATATTATGTTATGTTTGTAAGAAGGTACAGGAAAGGTGGATACAAACATATGAAAGGAACAAATAAAATATGGCTTTTACAATGAAAAGAACACAGTTCTCACTTTACGCTGCCTCTTGAAGAAAATCTATAGTTAACCACCTAGTTCTCCAAAAGTTTTAATCAAGATTTAGCATATTTTATTTAGAAACTCTAGTACAGAGGTTCCCAATTATTTTTGATGAAGGTCCGTTTAAAAAATTCAACATATTTCCACGGTCCGGCAAAACTTTAACAGTTACTCAAGTTCGAGCCCTATAGGACTATACTAATTTAAAAACGCGATTTTCTTTCTTTTAGTTATTTTACTTATTTATTATTGCTGGCCTTCCATGTCTACTTCCCGCCTACCACCGAAATAGCATAATTTCTTCTGTTTATCGCTATCTCGTCAAGTCCTTAAAAATGTATCTGTGGTCTGGATATGGACCACAGTCCGCCATTTGATGACCAATGCTCTAGTACATCAATTTTTTTTTAGCATTGCGTCTTACTACCTGTTAAGGTAATATGCATAGTACATTAATTAATTTAGGAAAAACAACAAATATATTGATAAGATTGTACACAAGGAATAACATATTTTAAATTAGTTGTGATAAGAATATTTATTAGGGGTGTGGAAAGTTCACTTTTTCAATTTGAAGCATCTCTAATAGAATATACGAAATATTCTCAAAGCCAAATCGAAGTTCAAATATTTTTTGTTGGTTGTTTTACACTTGGAAAAATGTTATATTTTGGTTATTTATATTACTTTATACAATAAGATTACTTGAAAATGTTTTTAATATTTCAATTCTGATAAATAAAGTTATTTTTACAACTTATGAATCAATTACTTCAGAGTCTTTCAGTTTGAACATTGTCTTGTACTGTACATAGCAGCTCAGTATGGCAATAATTTATCATTATTGGCGAAGATTCATAGTTGTCAGAGCCGGACTTTTCTAAATGAAGTCGTATCTGATATTTGTTTGGAAGCCAAGACGAAATTTCAAAGCTTCCCACACCCTTAATACATACTATATTTTACTATTTAAAATCAAAGGTTGTTAAAATGAATAATGTTGCGAATATTGTAGACTATGTCAGTCACATATTGCTTGCCTACAGTTCACGTCTCCAGGGAGCAAGGGGGAGAACCCAGACTCTCAAATAGATGAGGAATGCGTTCTTCTCGACCACAGAAGGTCCTTGTGACATTGGTATATAATAAACTCACCTGGCAGAGGATATTGCTCAGCGTAACTGCCAGATTCGCTCGCAGACGAGACACAGGGCGGACCACAGTTGGCAGAAATGGTGATGGGTTGAGGAACATCACCTAGCCACATCTTGTATCCAAGTTGGAAATGGTCCACCCCCAGGTTGTAGAAGAATCTGAGCGTTGTTATATCCGACAAGGGTAAGTCGCTCCCATCATTATTCATAGATTTTTGAGCAGTAAAGTTTATGTGATTAGGTGCAATGTTGCCATTCATGTCCTTTGGTATAGGAGCCAGTTTTACTCTAGTGGGTGAGTAGCCGTTCTCAGACGACTGTGTCACATTTGGCAATCCCGCAACTCCACACGAGACAGAATTGCTACCAACCTTTGGTATATGTTTGTTGTCTTCGAGGTTGGTGGTCATACAAGGAGGGACAAAGTGATAGGAAGAAGAAGTGTCTGGGTAAAGAGTGAAGGTAACAATCTGAGGCGGTGGATGGTTCATAGTTCTCGCAGTCGTCGATGATATGGTGAGAGACTCGTTGAAAGCCATTATAGACTGTTGTGGAGGTGGCGGAGGGAGGAAAGAAGGAGTTGAAGAATCTGGTTCGGGTGGTCGGGAAGATGGTGCAGCAGGAGGGGTTGCAGGCATGAGCAGTGTAGTTGTGCCGGAGATCCCCGAGCTGCTGGTTGTTTGGACAAAATGAGAGCTAGTCACTGAGGGTTGCTTGAGAGACACAGGGACCGGAATTGTCTGGAAGGAGACATTTAAATCCGTTATCTTCCCAACTTTAAGGAAAATACTACATTTATTTTGGTTTTAAATAAGAGTTTAAAAAAGGTTAAAGTTCAAACAAACACATATTTTCAGATATCATTTTTGTGGAGTGTGTGTGCATAAATTTTGAAAAATAGCACCCGTACATGGTTGGAACTCTGGTTGCCTGATGTGTACCAACCTAAGTTAAATTTATTTTGAAGAAAATTTTAAAAGTTTACACTTACAATGAAAACAATAATTTTATAATAATGTAAAATGACAAAAAAAATATTTAAATAGTTAAAGTAAATAAGTTAAATATTATTTATTTACAGTGAAACCTGCCTTAAACGGAATCGCAAGAATCCAAGATATTTTTCTGTTAGAGCCAGGTTCTCGTTTAATGAAGGTACACTATAAAGATTAAACCAGCGACATGCACACGTAATTGGGATAAAAATCATAAAATAAAATACTGTACTCATTATTACACAGTACTCATTCACAATATAAATGAACATATGGAAACATTACACTGAAGAAAAAAATATTACTCCCTTTGTCTTTATTTTTTCCAGTAGTCAAGCAGAATTTTCTGCACAGTTTACTCTTGGTTGTCTGACTTTCCACAAACACATTAGCCTCAGAAATTAAACTAAATATATCAGAACCATTCTGTTGTAGGGCAAATTGCTGCAGTTCCTTTAAACTTTTGACAGCATCTTGATAAGTATTCACTATTCACGCTACACTTTTCTGCTTCCAACACAAATGTCATTTTCCTCTTCCTTCTCCTCTTCTCCTTTCCAACATTCATTAAAATTCTCAACTAAGGCATCAATATCCATTGTGTCTGGTTCAGTTTGTATGTTATTGTCTATGTTGATGTAGTCTTCAGCATTAAGAGTTATTTAAAGCAGCTTCATTCATGCAGTTTTTTAAGTCCTGCTGGTCATTCTCATTTTCTACACTAACAGTACCTACACTAATAAAAAATCCTTTTTTTTTACAAAACACTTTGTCACAGTTTCTGGCAACAGCTTCTTTACAGCTTGACTTATCCAAATAGCCGCATCTAGAACTGAGATTGTACGGTTCTTACAAACTCAGAGGCGAATGATGTAGAATTCATATTGGAGAGCAAGGATTGCAATAATAATTTACGATAGTGCACTTTAACATTCTGAATGATGCCCTGATCCATTGGTTGAGAAATACTTGTGGTGTTTGGAGGGAACCAAGCAAGTCGCACGTTGGAAAGTTCAATGTAGGGGTGGCATGTTGCGTTACATGCAGTTTTTTAAGTCCTGCTGGTCATTCTCATAATCTACATTAACAGTACCTTCACTCATAAAAAAATCCTTTTTTTACAAAACACTTTGTCACAGTTTCTGGCAACAGCTTCTTTACAGCTTGACTTGTCCAAATAGCCGCATCTAGAACTGAGACGGTTCTTACAAACTCAGAGGCGAATGATGTAGAATTCATATTGGAGAGCAAAGATTGCATTAATAATTTACGATAGTGCACTTTAACATTCTGAATGGTGCCCTGATCCATTGGTTGAGAAATACTTGTGGTGTTTGGAGGGAACCAAGCAAGTCGCACGTTGGAAAATTCAATGTGGGGGTGGCATGTTGCGTTATTCAAAAACAACAAAACATTCAATGTAGGGGTGGCATGTTGCGTTATTCAAAAACAACAAAACATGCCGGTTTTGCTTTTTCATTCTGCCATTAAAAGCCGTTGACTATTCCTCCATGGTCTGTGACGTCATCCACGCCCTTTTGTTGGAGCTCCACTCAACAGGAAGTTGCCATATGTCCATGTTTCTGAAGCATCGTGGCTTTGCTGCCTTACCGATAACTAAGGGTTTCTCCATTTCAGCTGACATGAAAGTACATAGAAAAACGGTCAATCTTTCTTTGCACAATTTTCCTCCCGAACATTATTCAACTTTCAAACAAAGCGATTTGTTTGTTAGCGCGTGGAAGAACAGTTCAGTCTCGTCACCATTTACTATGTTTTCAGGTTCATATCCCTTGATTATGGAGGGAAGTTTAGCAACCCACTCTTCAATGGTTTCACTATTTACATCACTCGATTCCCCAAAAAGTTTGTTAAAAACTATCTGATGTCTTATATGAAAACTCTCCAAACATCTGTTAGATGCTTTGAATTCAGTTTTCCCCAGTTTTTGAGCAACCTTTTTAGCGTATTTCTGTAGCAGTGGAGCCGACATGCAGTGATTTTTTGCCCTAACACTGACAAACCACTCCCACACTATTTCATTAATGTCTTTACTTGCAATTTTATTACGTTCTCTTTTTATTTTTCCATTAGCACAGTTTTCCCACAGCTTCAAAATTTCCATTTCTTCTTTAGAATCTCATACACTTGAGTTTTACCGATGCTAAACATATTTATGATCTGCTTAGCAGATAATTTATCCCGATCACTTGCATGAATAATTTTTACTTTCATTTTTAGATCAAGCACAACCCTGGTCTTTGAAGCCACATGAAAATTGCCAGACTAAAGTAAAAAATACAAGCTTAGAGTCCATATTGAATAAAATTTCCCGAAGGGACAACCAATTGAATCTTCATACAGGTAGTGCTGTACCGTTAAAAACCGAATTCTAAAGGAGATTGACAAATCATTAGCGCAGAAACTGGGAAGAACAAAGATAACAATCAAGAGATGATTACAGTTCACAATTCTGTAAGCAATGCAACAAAAGAACTAAGAAGGAGAAAGGAAATATACCGGACTTGACATTTCAACTCCTCTTATGATTTTTTTTTATCACCGCGTCTTACTATCCGTTCGGGTTATACGCACTTACGCTAATGTGTAATGGTAGGGTGATTGTTAGATGAAATGAAGGACCTACAGTTTAACATGGAATCCGAACCACGGTGGAGGCCTGGCATTCCCCACATTCACAAGATGTCTTGTTAGAGGTGAAGGAAGGGTTTGGTAATCAGATAAATCTGCGCCGGGACCAAGGATTGAACCCCGGACCCCAGCACAGAAGTCCGACACCTTACCCCTAGACTGCCAGGTCACCACCTCTTAAAGAGTTAGAGAAAACAAAATTCTGTAGAATGCCATACATTTATCTAAATGATGCCCACCAGAACATTTGACATTTTCCGTATAGACGCATATTTTGAATTCTATTTCCACATTAAGACAGTTTCTGTTTAATCCAGANGGATTAGGGGTGGTGGTGGCGGTGGCCTGGAGTAATGACACTCCAAAAGGGGAAGGGAGAGTTTTAGAGGGGTGAGAGGGGTTGGTGTTGTTACTGCCCTAGCTACAGCAGCGCAGCTCCGGTGAGGTGTTAGCACATGGTACTACTTGGAGTAGAGATTTGCCAAACCTCGAGATGTCCATCCGAATCTTAACAAAGGGCCCGTTTAAAGCAGGTTTCACTGTATACACAAACACATTTATTTTTTGTATCAATCCATCTGTATTTATCATTATTAGCTATGATTGTTTAATATTTTCTTATTTTTTAATGTAATTATTTGTGTACTTTTTAGTTCTGGCTTGTTACAGGTCTCACACGGTTTACAACAATGTTTGTAACAACTTATTCTTAAATTAAAAATGGGGTAGTTTGATGTTTGTGTAAAGTGTCTTTCTTCTTGCCTTCTTTTTAGCTCGATAAAAGGCAACAACCCAGAAATATTACCCTATTTGTGTTTAAATGTGTGTGTGACTCTACTTAACTATAGAATCAAGGAAGAAGATGTCAGCTGTGTGCATTGAATTTTTCACACCTTTTTCCTAGTTGAATCAAACACATATTGTGGGTACTACCCAATCAGAGATTTTTAAAAATGTACAATTTAATTATTTTATTCTGTAAATTAAAATTAACTATAGAATAAAATGTAGATTAAATATAATGATAAAGCATTTCATAGTTGTTTTTTTTAAACCTATTCAAGTGATTAAATTTGTAAACTATACATGTGTTTGTTAATAAGAAGTAAAAGTGAACTCACACTAAAGTTGTGCATGTCTTGGGAAACTTGTTGGCTTGACCTTTCATTGCTGGTATATCTAGAATATTAAAAAAAACATATATTTTATTGCACTATATACGGCAGGTCACAGAAAATGTATGCATGTAATATATAATCCTTTCTCAAACGTGACATTATTAGTTACTGAAACCTTTCTTGAGGGTGACTTTATTTTTGTGGTGCAATAGTCTGTAAATGCACTAAAAATTATTTATGACTGATGATGTCACACAAGTTGCAACACACTTTACAAGTGGATAACTAAAGAGGTTGTACATCGCTAGAGAAGTTAAGGAAAACCTAGTTTCACTTTTTATGTTTAAAATTGAGGTAGCACAATGGCTAAATAATTTTATAATAAAGGAAATTGATAAAACTAAAGGAAACAAGCTATTAAGAATAAATTTGATGAATAAAGCCCATCTAAGGAAAGAGGAAAAATGTGGGAAGAATCCAATCACTTTTTGAAATACATTTTGTTGTATATGAAAAGAGCCCTAAGCTAACTCAGTTTCATTTATGAGGGATAACCAGCACACTTACCTTAAGAATACTGGAGTAAAAATTGTTAGATAAATTACTAAAAATCACATAAACACATTTTTAAAGAAGTACTTTCAGTTTTTTCTATACCATTTCTACCCCAGTATCATCATTATTATTATTATTAGCACCGCGTCTTACTACCCGTTAGGGTTGTACGCACTTACGCTAATGTGTAATGGTAGGGTGATTGTGAGATGGAATGGAGGATCTACAGTTTAACGTGGAATCCAAACCGCGGTGGAGGCCTGGCATTCCCCACATTCACAAGACGTCTTGTCAGAGGTGAAGGAAGGGTTTGGTAATCAGATAAATCTGTGCCGGGACCGAGGATTGAACCCCGGCCGCCAGCACAGAAGTCTGACACCTTACCCTTAGACCGCCAGGTCACCTACCCCAGTATCTCTCAGGTAAGTATGCTGGGTATATGTTCCTCCTAATTAAAGCTAGGGCTGGCCCGATGCCGATATCGACCCAATCGGCCAAGGATAGTCAATTTTTTTTTATCATGCAGTACGCCAATAATTCAGAATCTATAGATATATTTAAATACAGTCTCTTGCAAGCAAACACAAATTCTTTAGTTCTGAATTATATATTTTAATTTATAATAAACAGCAAAACCAACATTCTAAACAAAATAAACCATTCAATTTTATTTGCCTTAAGACTTATTTCAAATAATGAAATAATGGATAAATATATTGGAGATAAAGATTTTATCAAGTGACAAACACTGTCAAAAACAATATTAGGTGGGCCAGTATGATTTTATTTGTTGTGGATTTGTAAGAAATTAAAAATACATCATATTATGGTGTGTGACGTCGGCTGCATGCCGATTACCGAGCGCTTCAAAGATACGCTTGGACGATTGTTCACTAAACGCTCCCCGAGATTATTTCTTAAGAGCGCGTTCAAGCATAATGTCAAAGTACCAATTTACCGCTGTTATAAATATTGGTTTAGTTATTTTATCATTTAATTAAGAATTAATCTATTGATCATTAAAAAAAAAACTAAATCGGCTTCAGTTATCTGCAAAAGAGCTTATCGGCCCAGCCCTAATTAAAACCCTTGAACGTGTATAAGTAGCCCAATCATATGAAACAAAATAAAAATGGCACATGTGAACATTTATTGCTATCGAATATTTTTTTTTGTATATATATTTGGAAGAAAGTACAGTAAAGGTAGATAGAAAACAAATAAAATGGAACAAACACAATATGGCTTTTGCAATGGAAAGAAGAATATTATTTTTTTAACATTCACAGTAAATTGAACCAAAAGATCTGCATCAGTGATTAGTGGTCGGTAAAATAGCCGATTGGTTCAGTCATAGTAATGATGATAGTGGCAGTGATTATATCTGATGTGATTATAGGATGATAAAAATGATGGCATTGAATTATGATTGATGATGGTAACATGAAGATATGATATGTTGATCCAAAGCAATTTCAATCCTTACTTTTCTTTTCCTTACGTGCAGTAATTATAATGTTAAAAGAATAATTTATATCTAACTTTGTTAAAATAATGTGACAGTATTCAAACCATCTACCATAGCGGTACTGAAATCATTTAGCCATTGGGCCTCCTCATGGTTAAACATATCGGTCCTTAAGTGAAACCACATGAGTCTCTTTAACCAACTATAATCATATTAACCTGGGACTACACTCCGAGGGGTATTTAATGTTGTGTGTGGTCTTGCTGGAATATTGTAGCCGTGGGTTCACAGAGGCAGGATCAAATACCTCTTTTATCTTATGACACCTGCCATACCTGCACTTCTTCCCTGAACGGACAAACAATACAATTAGTTATCAGCAGGAACGGTGTACCAGCATTGTTACCGTCTTGACCATCTTACCGGTGGTCCCATGATATAAAATATCATGCCCCCTATGTATTGGACCGAAAGGGTTAGAACCCCAGCCTGCTGCTGTGGGAGGTGTTTTTCCACATGTGATTTATCACTTTACTTTACATCCATTACTGTTTACAGCCTGTGGCCTGGGTCGCTTTTTTTTTCAAGACATATGTTTTCCACTACCTGCTTTCTAGGTCTGTCGTAGCTTCTTATGCCTAATAATCTAACCTAATACTAGGACAGGAACAAAATCCAGTCCTCGGCCGTCAATTTATCAATGTGAAAGGGCAAACCCACATTTCACCAGTGATCAATTTTACAGCCATGCCATGCTCAGTAAGAAGACACACTACCAACTGAGCTAAGGTGATTTATCACTGTAGTTTTCCAATCCATTCTGTATGCTAATACTGGTGTACTTCCACTAACAAATTTCCTTCTCATTCCTGCCCCTAATATTAGGTGTTTAGTATCAATAATAAGTATGTTTACACCAAATCTATGCCAAGATCGTGTAAGAAGGCATTTATCACTCCGATTAGAGTTTAAATAAAAACAAGAGTTTTATTGGAGCCCCCGTAATATATAACAATATTAGTACCAAAAGTGGTTCAAGTTGAACCTTTGAAGTAGATCCACGGAAAAACTATAAACACAAACATACATTTTTTTTAATGTAAAAAAAAAAGTAATGTTCATACAAATCTAGATTTTTAGCTAAAAATATTATAAAAACTGTATAAGTTACTATATTTTTTTTTTTAATCAGATAAAATAAACTATCGAGAAACTCTTGTAAAAGAATCAAATTAATTAAAATCAAAAATTTTGAGATTATTAAGAGTTGAAAAATGTTCGGATTCAAATAACTACTAAAATTTGACTCAAAATCAAATTTTCAAGAACACTTACAACTCTATTCTTATTGCAATACTTGTTTAGGTTGTACACATATATACACACACATATATATCCATACATACACACTTAAAATTTTATATCTATTTATTTTTAAATTGTAAGTTTTCCAAATAAAAACTAAATATTTTGTCCAACTAGTGTTGAGTAATATTTTGATATAATGTAAATTAAATAACTAGGCCTAACACAACTATAATAATAGTGTATTTTTAATCAAATAATTTTAGTTAGAATATAAATAGGTAAATTCTAATTTTTTTTTTAAGATTGACTAAAATTGTTTCTAAATAAAAAACTTATGGTGTGAATTTTAATAAATACTTTCACAGTAAAACATTAGAATATTCAAACCAACATGAATATATACAAGTGAGACACATTCTTGTCCATAAGAATAACAAAAACATTTCTCGGCTGAATCAGTGTGCCCGGTTAACTCTTAAGTTTTAGTTACTAAAGGTGTCACAAAAAGCGCTGTTGCACTACAAGAATAAAGTTTATCCAACACTTATTATCTAAAGTACAAAAGCTAATGGATGCCATTAAAAACAATAATATATAAGAAATATACGTGTCTTTATTCAAATAAGTGGGTTGAAGGTGTATAGTTTGATGTTTGAAAGCAGCTTTATTCATTATTTTGCACTAAAACTAGGTTTTTCTGGCTTAAATCTATTCAGAGATAGATATTTCCCTCAATTCTATCTAGTATGGATACGTTATTTAATGGTGCTCAGTTATTTTGTAAGGAGTTACAAAATAAGTGTCTGACGTTTCGAGTATCTACTTAACGTAAGATAAGGTTAATTAAAATTTAATAAATCAATAATATTTTCAACGAAAATTTAATAAATCAATAGTATTTTCAACGAAAATTAAATTAAATACAAATATGACTTTAATGATCCTTGGGTGTATTTTTTTTAAATATTATTTCCCGCACAAATTTCGGGGACAACTATTTTCCCAAATTTTTTCCTGAAGTTCGGGATCCCACACAGCTCTACTTTTACCATTCGGCCACCCAAGCGGGTCGCTGATAATTGCTTGTAAGCCTTTATAACATAAGGAAGCAGTCTCCGAGCGTATCTCACCAAAATTTGACAGTGTGTAGATGGTGGACCTGCGGTTAGTTTGGTACCAATGCTGTTTGTACGGCAGCTGCCACTGAGCCTGACCATTCCTCGGTAGGGGCTCGAGAATATCGTAAGAGACAGTGCACCTGACAACAAGACTCACAAGAATTATTTTATAAAATAACTTTCCTAAATAAATAATTATCCCAGCAAATAGCTTACAAACTAACCTAACATAGGACAGCACATTATATTATGCATCCTAGGGGTGTGCAAAGTTTTGAAAATTTTAGCTTTGCTTTGAATATTTCATGATCATAATCACCATCATCTCCCCCTTAGTCGGTTTCACCCAGTCAGGGCTTGAACGGTGTATTTCCAGCTCCACTTCTCCCTCCACCATCGTCCTGGTCTGTCCAAATTTCTTCTGCTCACAATGTTCCCCCCAGTCTCTACCAATCATTCTCATTCCCATTGCTTGCTCGTGTAGTCTTTCATCTTCCATCCTCTTCACATGACCACAACCATCTCAGTTTATTCCTATCCACTCCCTCATTCAATTTTCCACTCCAATTTCTTTCCTTACTTCCTCATGTCTCACTATCTTCCGAGGTTACTAATGAGTCAAATACAGTAATAATTAACAAATAATAATAATATTTAGCACCGCGTCTCACTACCCGTTTGTGTTAAACGCTTTAAGTACTAATTACTCTAATGGATTAGGAATTGGGAAGGTTAAATTAGAGGAAGTGAACCCGCATTTGCGTGGAGGGAGAGTGGAAAACCATTTATGACCAGTTCACCCGACCGAGATTCGAACCTCAATCTCCTCGTCCTCAGCAGTCGAGCTCAACACAACAAGCGCGTTAGCCAACTACGCTACCAAGGCGGGTTAATAATTAACAGTATGTATTAATTGCTGTAAATGCTAGGAGTATTTCTAGTCACACCAACAATTTTTTTTTTTTAGTGAATAACGTCTTGCTGCTTATCTATATTAATGTACATTATCTATATTAATATATCTATTATTAATTAATCTATATTATTTATATTAATGGGATATATATAATAAAGGTGTAATTTGAAGATATGTACACACATTTGTACACAAATTTGTGTGGAAGGATTGGGAAACCATTTAGGAAAAATCAACTCTGTGAACCCTTCTCATAGCTGGCAAACAAAACAAGACAAGAGTGACGCCTTTGTATGCATGGCCATTGTATGCACTACAATCGCTAGTCATTCCAACTCACTTCTCGGCGAGCTCCTCCACGTAAACCACCACCGGCCCCTTGTTGGGTGCCATCTCCTGGATGTGAGCGTGGAAACTACGCTCGGGATCCATGTTCACTAGGCATTTCACCCCAACTTGGAAGGCTCCGTTACTAATGTCAAAGAAACCCTGGCGGATATCTGCGGAGACACACAATTCAATTCATTGAACAATGAAAGAGAAAACATTACTCAATTATACTACACATAACCAGATGGGGGAATGATGTAATTAATTATCTTATGTGCTACCAATGAAACCAGATAGACACTTACAAGGACATCAATGTATGAATTATTGTAGATCATTTTGCCAATAGCATGCTGGATTCTAGCATGGGAGTCAAGGGTTCAGTCCTTGAGAGAAAGCATTGGAGACATTATTTTTACAGTGCAGTTGCTTCTTCTCTTTTCAGGCAACTGATGCATTTTCTTAAAATCCATCCCCTTCATTTTTAATAACTAAAGTGAATGTTTTTATAAGGTTATAAAAGTTTAAAATAACAATTTATAAAAGGAATAAATCTTAAAAAGATGGCTGAGGACAAATGGTTTGTCAAAGATTATTATATTTAATTGTCCATCAATTTTATAAATAATTAATTTTAAAGTATAATTGAGTTTGGCAAATTGTTAATATGATCGTTAAAGAATAGGCTTCAAGTAAACAACGTTGATCATATCACTATGTCATCACATTCAAACCCGATGAGGTAGTCTCACATCACCACATTGCAACATTCAAACACAATGAGATAGTCTCACATCACCATGTTGCAACATTCAAACACAATGAGATAGTCTCACATCACCATGTTGCAACATTCAAACACAATGAGATAGTCTCACATCACTACATGACATCATTCACACTGACCTCTACGGATATCACTCCAGACATCAAACTCTATATTTCGGTAGATGTTCGGATCCAGAGCCTTGGCCACTTTGTAAGGGAAGGGTGTCAGCCCTTGAGCTAACAGCTCCTTCACGTTCAAGTTCCCATCATCCTGCTCATACCAGTACTCATTTTCTTGGCAATGCCTTTGGTCGCAGTTATGTCTGCCATGCACATCCGAACCAGGATAGTCTGTCAGAGGAGAAAACCTGGAGAAGAACAGTTTCTGACATTTCAACACAATATATACAATATTAAAATGTCCAGCTAAAGTGGTTTTGAAAAATTCAAACTTTCAAATTAAACATTAAATGATTTTATTATAAAAAAAGAGCTCATTTTCTGCTTCAGCTATCACATCAAACAGGAAAGCAAGGCAAAGAATGATTCAGTGCTCAAATGAAACTCATTATTTAGTAGACTAAAATTGTTTTTGGGTTCAAGGGCAAGACAAAGTGACAGTCATCTGGCAATTACCTTTCTTTCATCCCTTACTGTAAGAATTATGGAACTATAGTGATCACAAATTATAAGAACAACTTTAATCAAAATCCTGAAAACAATAAGCATTGGGCTTCGTACAGTAACAACCTTTCACGGGGGGTGGGGGAGAGAGATGTAAGAAAAAGGTTGACATAAGAGGTGGAAGAGAGATATGGATGAAAAGGGTTGAAGGAAGAGGTGGAAGAGAGAGATGGGAGAAAAGGGTTGAAGGAAGAGGTGAAAGAGAGAGATGGAATAAAAAGGTTGAAGGAAGAGGTGAAAGAGAGAGATGGAATAAAAAGGCTGAAGGAAGAAGGGCAATAAAGAGGGGAAATAAATATATAAGATGGTTGGAAATTTTAACTTGTCCATCCTGAGGCTGTTGAAAAAACATTTACCAGGGTTGGAAAACACCAGCGATCCTAGTGGTTAAGATATTTTTTACTAATCAACAATTCAGTTTCATTTACTGGGCTGGCGACGTCTTGGGTGTGTAGACAATCAAAACCTACAAAAAAAACAACTTCAATCCAACCTGGACAAACATAAGTTTTGTTGTATTATTTACAAAAGAATTTTTAGAATTGTTTGGGAAGGCCTGCCTTTTTGCCAACAATAAAAACCCCAACCGGCTCGATGAAATCAGGATTTGCTGACCTTACACAGTTGTCATTGTTGGTACAGCTATCTCTACGAGAAGGGCGGTACGACTTATCATGAAGCATCGTTTCCATGGCGTATGTCACATCTGATAGTTTGAACACATCCTTGTACAGCACATTGTAGAGCAGAGCTGAAACAGTTGCAGTCATTTGATGGCTCTCATTGGTTTCAAGAACATGAGCACCTATTGGTGCGGAGTAGGTGAAGAAGGGAGAGCTAAACTGTTATTAGATTGAACATTGAAAGGAGGATAGAAGGGAAAGGCCTACACACTTACCAGAAAACTTTAGGCTTCAAATTTCACAACTAAAACATGACATAGCACATAATTATGTAATTTTCAGGGTACATCAGTTCCTTTCTTCAGCAGAAGAGAGTAAAACATCAATTGGACTATGGCAACATGGCTAGTGGTAGGTCTTGGTCACTTAGATACTGTTGTTGCCTGTATCTTGATTCACAAAAAAAAAAAATTAAACTTGG
>CABFOV010003522.1:32318-51226 GCA_902141375.1 Timema poppense
ACCGTGGTTCGGATTCCACGTTAAACTGTAGGTCCTTCATTTCATCTCACAATCACCCTACCATTACACATTAGCGTAAGTGCGTATAACCCGAACGGGTAGTAAGACGCGGTGCTAATAATAATAATAATAATAATAATAATAATAATAATAAAAATAATATAATAAATTGAGAGTTACGCTCAAAGGAAGCTTAGAGGAACTGCATTCATATTAGAGTGGAGAAAGGAAGGGGAAATCAACAATGATGTTTAAGGTTCCGGGCAATTTAGTGTAGTGGGTTGGCTATTTAATTCAAGTACAATATCTAACTTAAAGTTTTAAATATGTTTAGTAATTCAAACCTGTAGTTTGCTCTAGTTTTTTGTTGTAGTTTAGCGAATATGGTATCTGGAAGTTTTTTCGTTAACTGAGTAAGTCGCTAGATTTTATGCACATGAAAATGTAATTTGATTATGGTATTTTTAATCTATGGTAAATTAAAAGTCAAAATGTATTTTTGGAGTGTTTTGTGAAAGATAAAAATGTCAACATTTTCTCTTTAGATTCAAGACATTTTTAATTTAAATTTCAGGGGCGTCATTTAGGGAGGGTAGGGAAATGCAATTGACCCCCCCCCCCTTCTGAGTTTAAGAGTTTTTTTTACAATAGTTAATAATTGAGTTGTACTACTAGAGAAAAAATGTGAGAACTGCTTCAGCCCCTCTTCAGCAACATGAAAAAAGCAAAAGGCATAAAATGTCGACGAGTATCTGGGCTGAGCTAAAAATCCAAAGTTCAATTCAGATGTCAGTAGCATTTGTGTTAGATAGCTAACGAACATCCGAGATCGAAGAAAATCAAAGGCATGTTAAGAGACATTTCTAAAAGTGGTCAATTTACCGGTCAATAAGACAATTCAGAGGCCACGACAAGTTGGAGGACTCTGTGAATAAAGGAAAATTTCTGTAAATGCTAGAAACACACTGTGAAGAGAATCCCAAGCTCAAAGAAAGAATGAGTCGTCGTTACGGCCATTACAGCTCTCTAGAGTACTAGAATGATTTTATACCCTTGTTTCCTTCTCGAATTGTAAGGGGTATCGTTGAAAAAGTAAAAGAGACCGGCTTCTACTCAATCATGGCTGATGAAACCAAAGACTTTTCCAAGGTAGAACAGTTGGCCATTTTGATTAGCGTTCCTAAACAGTTCCAGTTCTGCCTTAACAGTTCCAGTTTCATGAGTATCAATAACAGAATTGCCATTTGCATATTTTCCTTATTGATACTCTTACCCTTAGGTGGTGGAGCAGGTACACGTCGTTGGGCTGGCTAGCTCCAGACACTGCTCAGGGGAAGAACAGTTGGGATTATGTCATACATGTAAATTATTATTATTATTATTATTAGCACCGCGTCTTACTACCCGTTCGGGTTATACGCACTTACGCTAATGTGTAATGGTAGGGTGATTGTGAGATGAAATGGAGGACCTACAGTTTAACGTGGAATCCGAACCACGGTGGAGGCCTGGCATTCCCCACATTTACAAGATGTCTTGTCAGAGGTGAAGGAAGGGTTTGGTAATCAGATAAATCTGTGCCGGAACCGAGGATTGAACCTCGGCTGCCAGCACAGAAGTCTGACACCTTACCACTAGACCACCAGGTCACCATACGTGTAAATTGATTCATCAGTAATAAATACATATCCTTTATTATTGTGATTTGTGTTTGTACTTAGCTGACAGTAATATCATTGATTTACAAAATTAGTTAAATTTAGAAGAAGATTAAAAAATTTAAATCTTAAACTATTTATTAGTGATATCAAATAAATAAATTATAAGAAAATCGTCAAGCTCCCATTTTTTTTATTTTATATATGAAACAAATAATTAATAATGATATGTAATATTTAAACCTGTGAAAGCTCGCTTTGGTGGCCGGCCAAATTGTCTAAGGTGTCACTCTCCTGCTAGACTGATGACAGGGAGATAGGGGTTTGAATCCCGGTCGGATCTAGTGAGAGTGGTTTTATCCAAATGGTTTTCCAATGTCCTTCCACGCAAATGTGGGTAGATTACCTATAATCTAAAATGCTTTCTTCTTCATCCCTACCTCAGTTATCACTCCATTATATACTGTGGTCGAGTAACGAAAGTGCAATATCTACCATATAATACAAAAATCTTCCACTTCCTTCAAAATATATAATAATAATATCACTATATCGTGGTTGACGACTGTGCAATATTAACCAAGTACAGTAGTAACAAGTAAGTACCAGGCCCTCCAAGTCACTGGTACTGATCCACTATCAAGTCCGGATACTGGAGTTTGAGCACTGCCTGGCTGTATCGATAGTGGAACAGTACCGGTGACTTGGAACTGTTCCTACATTGTAACTGGACCGGTTTTGAACAAGTAGACCCTACACAAAGTATCGGTATCGACACCAATCTATCAGCCACCTCATGCTTCGTACTTTTACTGCCATGCTCGCCATCTCAATTTAGTGTTAGTGTATTTGCTGGGTGTTGTTGAGGAAACTAAATACTTTTTAGTACCCTTAAAAACGATTTACTGCTTCATATCAAACCGCTCTCCATGAAATGAGCTATTTTGGAAGCTCAAAACAAAAGTGAAGCAACCAATATTGAGCTTAGAACTGTTAATCCCTACACAGGGGTTTTATCTGTTTAACGCAGTAAGGTTAAAAAAAAATCCAAGCGGTTTTTTGTTGCACTTGATGAGGTAAAAAAGACATAGCTCAAAGTGGTGGCGTCCTTAATCAAATGAAACAACAATGCTTCACCTTACTTCTCTGCAGCAGTGGATCCCACACTGAGCATAACATACTCCTCCCAGCAGCTTCAATCCCAGGAATTAATTTTGATAGCAGTGGGATGCCGGATAAAAAGCACCAAAGAAGAGTTGATCAGTATAAGAAGCAACGAAAAATATAAAGAATTAGTGGAAAAGGCAAAGTGCTTTCCGTCCGTTATCGTGCGGGATCGAAGCGGGGGGTCGAGCTCTACTTCGAGGTATCGTCGGTTACCCCCGCCGTTCAACCGCTCTCCTCCCTCGGGCCGCCGAAATCCGGCGAGATCCCAGCGACCTGCGCTCAGTCCGTGTTTCGATGTCACCGGGCTAACATAATAAAAATAAAATGTGCTTGGAGCAAACACTGAAGATATTTTTAAAACTGATAGTGATACCAGATACATCAGCTACTGCAGAAAGACCTTTTTTAATGCTTATATAAATAAAAAATTATCTTCACTCCACGATAAGGCAACATAGACTAAATCTCCTGTGTCTGCTGAATTCANGTCACCTAGGGCGGACGGGTCTTTTGGGTTACAAACCCCTATCGGGGTAACAGATCCCGGCCAGCCGTCGAACGGGCGGTTAAAACCTCTAATCAATAAATATCAGACGTTTCTAAATATTGACCTGTTGTAAAAGCAGGTTTCCCTGGCAAAAAAAACCTTTCAACTTAATCAGTAATTTAACTTCTACTAAGTTTTATTGAAAATTTACGGAAGCTATCAGTGGCCTATTCAGAAGTAATTTCCTCATTATTTTTTTCCAACATTATCAATCAACACTAACTCTAGAGAACAATTTTTTTTGTGTGTTCTAACGAGGATGAAAAACCACCTTGTGTCAACAACTTCTGATGGTCGCCTCGCCTCTTTAATGATTTTAACCGAGTTGTGGGAAGTGGTTAATAAAGTCTTATCTTGACAAGCTAGTCAATGACTTTGCTAAAATCAGTGGCACGAGAATGGGGGGAACTTTTACACTCCAAAAGGATAAAAGCGAGTAAAAATTATAATTTTTACCCCCCTTTACTCCCACCCCCCAAAAATAATATAGAAAAATATTTTGATAATGTAAAGATCTTGTTGAAACAAAATACAAAGTTCACACCGAGTTAACATAATAAAAATAAAATGTGCTTGGAGCAAACACTGAAGATATTTTAAAAACTGATAGTGATACCAGATACATCAGCCACTGCAGAAAGACCTTTTTTAATGCTTATATAAATAAAAAATTATCTTCACTCCACGATAAGGCAACATAGACTAAATCTCCTGTCTCTGCTGAATGCACATCCTGAGAGATTCAACAATCTTGAAATTGTAAAACTAGTTGGTGGTTTTATAGCTACAGTAGCCCCACGGCTTCTTTGGTGCTGACTGACAGCTCACAGCTGACTTCTGGCAGTCAAAATTTAGGTATATACTTACATTTTGAATGTCAGAAGTGACAGCTGCTAAACACATGTTTTTGCAGATCATCTGGTTCGGCGTAGGGATACGTAATTTGGTCTGGTAACTTTTTAAAGCTGTCAGTCAGCACCAAAGAAGCCATGGGACTACTGTAGTAGCGAATATAGAGCAAAGGTGTATAGAAACCTACTTTAATTTTCAGTGTTTCATAATTTTTAGTTGAGCCGCATCAATTATAATTTTACTTAATTTGTTGTGTGTCTATTAATTCTAATGTTTGGCATGACTAAAATAAATGAGAAAAATACACAATAGGAACATTTAATACAGGTATACCACGCTATACACTATCTCACTTAACGCGTTTTTGCTATAACGCGATTCAAACAAAATTTAAAAAATTATGCTTGGTCCGCTGTAATTTTGCAGTCACCCTGTGCGGTGGTGGCCTGACACACACATTCCAGTGTGGACAGTGATCTTTACGGTACCTATAGTTTGTTGTTGGGAGGGGGGGAGGGTATTTACAACATTTGAAATGCAGGGGCAGAAGTTAAATAGTCCTGTATGAAGGGAGTTTAGAAAAATATTTTGCCTGAAGTTTCTGAGTCTCATGATTTTGGTCCTGAAAACGAGCTTTCCAATTCAAGATATGACAATGTGACATAGCAGGATGTTGGATTTGAGGACATATACCAGGCAAATGTGGATGAATTGCTCCAATCCCACTCAACAGAACTCACCAATGAAGATCATCTAGAAATGGAGAATGGCATAAAGGATAAAGAGGAAGACCCTTATGTTGTTGGTCCTATCAAACAACTTTCAACAAAACAATTTGCTGATTTTTTTTAAAGCACAGTGCATTAGAATCATTGAAGAGAATGACCCAAACGTAGATAAAAGCATGAAAGTTCCCAGAGAGATTCAAAGTTATTTGGCTTGATACAAAGAACTCTATAGAAACAGGAAGAATGCTGCCCATCAGCTGAGTCTCGACCATTTATCAAAAAAGTTGAAAATCTTCAGCCTAGCGACCCTAGGCCTTCAAGAAAGCAATAGCTCACTATCCAAGAGCCGTCAGAAGAGCAAGAGCCTACCGTCCAAGGGCCGTCAGAAGAGCAAGAGCCTACCGTCAAAGGGCTGTCAGAAGAGCAAGAGCCTACCGTCCAAGGGCCGTCAGAAGAGCAAGAGCCTACCGTCAAAGGGCCGTCAGAAGAGCAAGAGCCTACCAATCCAAGGGCCATCAGAAGAGCAAGAGCCTACCATCCAAGGGTTTTCAAGAGAGCAAGAGCCTACCATCCAAGGGTTTTCAAGAGAGCAAGAGCCTACCGTCCAGTAGCCTTCAAGAGAGCAAGAGCCTACCATCCTAGGGCCTTCAAGAAAGCAAGAGAGTGATAATCCAGATTTGCCAGATTCAGTTAATGTATCATGTGATTGAAGATTAACATAAGTATACCTGTAGCATTGTATTAGATAAATTAATAAAAATTGCATTTGTTTACAAATTTCAGAGGATTGAAGATTGTAGGCTACCCATAGAATTGTACGAGTTATATAAATTAATAAAAATTGCATTCACTTACAAGTTTTAGGTTTTTATTTACTTTTTCCCTATCTCACCCATGTTAAAAATTCCCTTTATGTGTTTTTGTGTTATGCGATTATTTATCAGAATCAATCACTCACGTAGTGCGAAGAACCGCTGTATTGCATTTTCCTGTTGTTTTTTTTTAATCTAAAAAATGCTATACCCTATAAAAGCACATATTATTTTACACCCGCCCCCTCCCCCCTTAAAATAAAAACGTTCCTGCGCCACTGGCTAAAATGAAATTAAGACACTACCCTTTGCTACCTAGTAAATAAAAGTACTTTTTTTTGTTAACTAAATTAAATGTGTCTATTTTTATATAAATTGTGAGTATTTTTCATTTGTTTACACCTACATCTATTTAACAACAAATGCATGTAAATTACGTATATGTAGAATTAAGTAGTAAAAACTTTGCGTGGAAACTGTAAATGTATGGAAAATAGTTTATTTCAGACTTTCGGTGGAATAAAGAGGGGGTACACTAAGCAATATACCCTAACAAAATCTTCCTTAAATATCTTGCCCCTCCCAAGCAAAAACTGAAATGACGCCCTTGATCAATTTCAATAGTTGAACAAGTATTAGAAACGGGCCCATTTGACCTCATCAATGTGATAAAACTGGAAATGTTAAACGGGTTGGAAATTAAAACTTAACTTTAAGCAAGAAAATTTAAAATATGTAAAATATGTTTAATATACTACCTACTTTGTTTCTTCAATCTGTTTAAATCAGAAATTTTTCATCAGACAAATAAATATAAGAGTTTACCGATAATCTTTCCGAAAAATAGAGTTGTGTGCCATCAAATGTAATGATAGTCATATTTTATAATAATACTTCTTAGAAACCGTACTTACACTTTAATAAACTAACAAAATCTTGTAATATGGATAAAATTAAGTTAAATTGAGTAATTGGACTCTCACGCGTCAACTCGAAAACTTTCAAACAGAGACTGCACTTTACTACCAACATTATATCAATCAAAAGGTGCAGTAATATTTAATTATTTGTTCAGATATAATTTTAAAATAACTAATGGAATGATACTTTATTCATATTTATCTATCTTTTATAGATTATAAATAAAACTTCACACGTTATTTTGTCCTCATATACTTAATAATGAAATCATATAGCAAAATATATTTGCAATTATTTGTTAATAATGTTGGTGTATGGTTCTATTTGCGTCATTCAAACTATTTTCCCACAAAAATACGCAAAGTGATAAAAATAATTATGGTTGAGGCTTAAATACAGGCTTAAGCAGGTAGCAGCACTATTAACAGTACCGGTCATACTCATTCCTCGTTTGTTATTTGAATGACGACGCTATGGTAACTTGTAAAACATAAAGTTTATTTTTATATGAAAGAAAAAGTAGAGATATGTTCCTACCAGAGACAGACAGTAGTTGAAAGCTGTTCAGAGTGATTATGATACTACCACTAGCAGTTGCTTGAAATTAGAATGACTATCATCCCAAGATAAGAAAGAGTTTTAAATATTTATATATTCTAACTACTTAATCAGCAAAGTTTATTTTCCTTAATATTTGCTATCACTAATGGTTTAACTTTTCTAAATCATTTCAGAACCATTAAAAGTATTATATCAGAATGAAGGAAAGCAATATTGAAAAAAATAAACAAATGTTAAAACACAATAATGTAGATATTGCTACTTACGTGTTTCGAAAAATATGTGGTATATTTAATAGTGCTGCGACCTAATGGCAAAATTTGGCAGTAATCTTTCTTATTTATCTCTGACAAAATTACAAAATAAATGATTATAAAAGTTATTATGTTTCCGACAAAGATTTTAATCTTTACAAGTGATTATTTGAAAGTAAATTTGTATTTTCAATAAGTATAAATTTATAATACGTGATACCAGTTTAGATTATGGGGGACTTAGAGGTGTGCTTGAGAACAAGTCAACCTATTATAGTTTGCGCGCGTTGTTCAAACGCGTAAAGAAGTTAAGTTAAAATATTGTGCTTTATTGTATAATGTAATAATAATAATAATTGGTGGTTTAGGAAATGTATTTGTAGTGCACTCACTAAAACACTTGAGTTCCAGTGTACCAACTGACTATTGCTAGTAAACTAGGTGGCAGAACACAATCTAATAGTCTATATTTGAATTATGTTCTTTAAATTGAAAAATAGCATGAGAATCGAACCCAGGGCCTTTAGCTTAGTACACCAACAAAGAATTTATGTATGGTTTATTACTTTGGGAGTTGTTTTTAAACTCACAGTAATAAATAAACTTTTGGAACCGTATTTATTTTTCTTAATCATCCAATAAAAGGTTAGAGAAACTTATTCTCATAGTCTACCCTCACGCTACGTCCCTGACACGAAGCCCAGGTACCATCGTCAATTTTTTTTAATATATCTAGATGCAGATATAACCATAGATACCTATTTTACAAATTATAATAACTTATCTATTCAATTGATCATAATTAAACTAGAAAAAGTGAGTAAATGTAGTACTCGCCTGAAAATAGCATGGAAGCCTATATTGTGAAACAATGCCAATAGTTCTTGGGTGATAATATGCATACCTATATGATAATTTACTCTAATGGGGTCAGGATGAGGAAGGAAGCATTTTAGAGTTAATGTATCCACATACAGTAGCCCCATGGCTTCTTTGGTGCTGACTGACGGCTTTTAAAAGTTACTAGACCAAATTATGTATCCCTACGCCGAACTATATGATCTGAGAAAACATGTGTTTAGCAGCTGTCATTTCTGACAGTCAAAATGTAGGTATATACCTAAATGTTGACTGTCAGAAGTCAGCTGTGAGCTGTCAGTCAGCACTAAAGAAGCCACGGGGCTACTGTAGGTGTGGAAGAACCATTTAGGGAAAAACACCTTCAGTAGACCCGACCGAGATTCGAACTCCAATATTCCCATCTTTAGCTGCCTAACCTAACACAAGAATGACACCTTAGACCATTCAACAACTGAAGTTACCGACACCAATAATTGAATGACACACTGCCATGGAGGATGTTCCGGGTTGCTCAGTCGGGAGAATTGTCAGCACATGAAATCTCATGGCCAGGGTTCAAATCCTTCTCCGGATGTAATTTTTCTATATTTACCCATATAATCCAACAGAATGTCATCTGTTAAGACGTGTTTATTTAAATACTATTATGAAATTATTTTATAAATTACACCTGAACACAAGAAGCAAACCCGAGCGAGACCTTTGGCTTACCACGACAATGCTTTACCTTTGATCTATGCAGGAATTTTCCTGTGCTTAGGGTCATTCTTCACTCATAGCTTAAGACAAAGTGTGATGAATGTGTGAATCAGTGGCGCAGGAACTTTTTATTTGAGGGTGGTAAAAATAATCATGTCCTTTTATAAGGGATTACATTTTTGAGATTTAAAAACAAACAGGAAAATTTAATAAAGCTGCCCCTCGCACTACGTGAGTGATTGGTTCTGATAAATAATGGCATAGCATGAACACACATAAAGGGGATTGATTTTAACATGGGTGAGAAAGAGAAAAAGTAAATAAAATCCTAAAACTTGTAAATGAATGCAATTTTTATTAATTTATCTAACTAGTACAGTACTATGGGGAGCCTTCACATATTGTCAATCTTCAACCCCCTGAAATTTGTAAACAAATGCAATGGCGGTAAGAATTTTTTTGAAGCTTATACATATATTTTTACTTTACGTCCATTACTGTTTACATCCTGCGTCAATTTATTTTATTGAAGTTATATATTTTCCACTATTGGCTGGCTAGGCTTGTCGAAGCTTCATATGATTTATAATCTAACTTAAGACTAGGACAGGCACAATATCCAGTGCCCGGTCGTTAATTTATCAATGTGAAGGGGTAAACCCATATTTCATCAATGATACATTTTTCACCCATGCTGGGAATCGGGGATATATATATATATATATATATATATATAAAAAATTACTCAGTTAAGCTCATCATTGGCAGCTAGCTTACCTTCAAAGGGTCGCATAAGCAACTCCTTCAAACAAAAAGGGTAGATTCCCCAAAGATGACAATTGAGGATAAAAGAAACTGGCAGAGGCGACTATCATTCGCTGCTGCTAGAGAGCTCATGAAACTTAAAACGGGTTCAAATTGATTATTGAAAACTTTCTATTAAAAATTGGTCCATTTTCATCTATAACTCAATATAACTAAGATTTGTCACAAGAGAGAGAAAAAAAAAGATGAAATCTAACCTAACCTCAAAGCAGTGTGTCGGGCCAACCTTAAAATTACCCTAGTTAACTTATTGATGATAAAAAATTAAAGTATGATTTATGAACATATTATTATTATTATTAGCACCGCTTCTTACTACCCGTTCGGGTTATACGCACTTACGCTAATGTGTAATGGTAGGGTGATAAGGGTGATTGTGAGATGAAATGAAGGACCTACAGTTTAACGTGGAATCCGAACCACGGTGGAGGCCTGGCATTCCCTTTTTGAACATAACAAGTATACAAAGGCTCGCATTAATTTGTTTCTTTACTACTTTCTTAGCATTATATCTCACTACCCGTTTGGGTTGTACGCTTATGTAATAATTATACTAATGTGTTAGGAATTGGGAAGGTTAAATTTAGATTTCTGTGGTGTGAGAGTGGAAAACCGTTTAGGAAAATACTCCCTCAGTGAACTCGACCGGGATCGAACTCTCATCTCCCTGTCATCGGCAGTCTATTCTATTGCAAAAGTAGTGCTTTAGACCGTGCGGCCATCGAAGCAGGTGTTTCTTTACTACTACTGTTATCACTACTACTAATTATTATTATCCATTTAATCAGTTGAAACTATTTTAGAGAAATAATAATCAAAAATTTTCCAGTTTGGAAAATTTTCTGGAAAAAAAACAAAGGAAATTTTCCAAAATGGACAATTTTCTGTCTCGTATCTCTATGCACATTCGATTATAAAGAACCAAGATTGAATTTTATAGTGCCCCGATGTAAACTGTGCCAGTCTATGGCCAACTTTACTGGTAGCTACTTTATGTATATTTTATTAACACATTTTACTATTCCCTCCGCCGGGATTAGAATAATTTCTTGATTTCTTAATACAAAAATAATGTTTAATGTTTCCAGAAATATATCTTTATTTTTCAAAGGCAAACCATCTAGGTTTTAAACCATTACACAATGTATGACCATATAAGTACACAAATTCTTAACTAAACTCAAACTTATTAAAGCTTAAGTTTCCAAAAATAATTTGGCTTCTATAGTTTTCCCAGGTGACTTGGCGGTCTAGGGGTAAGGTGTCAGACTTCTGTGCTGGCGGCCGGGGTTCAATCCTTGGTCCTGGCACAGATTTATCTGATTACCAAACCCTTCCTTCACCTCTGACAAGACATCTTGTGAATGTGAGGAATACCAGGCCTCCACCGTGGTTTGGATTCCACGTTAAACTGTAGGTCCTTCATTTCATCTCACAATCACCCTACCATTACACATTAGCGTAAGTGTGTACAACCCGAACGGGTAGTAAGACGCGGTGCTAATAATAATAATAATAATAATAATAATAATAATATAATCCTGGTCTGGTTTGCTGTTGAAGGGGTCAAGGGTTGAATGTTGGCCAGTTGCAGCGAGTTTTTCCTTTCTTCCTCCATGCAAATGTGAGTTCACTCCTTTCAACTGGTATTATATGTACATTTGAGCTAGTTCTATCGAGTCCACCTCACTACATATTATTTCAATCGGGTCCATTTTAATGTTATCCTTCCGTCTATCTCTCTTCCCACCCGGTTTGCCAGTAAATAACCTGAACATTCTAGATTATCCCATTCGTGCTGCATGTTCTGCCCGCCGTGATCTACAAAACTTGACTATCCTAACAGTCCCTTGTGATTAGTATGGGGTATGTAACTTAACATTATGTAACCTCCTCAATTCCCTAGTATTCTCATCACCTTGAGGACCAATTATATTCCTAAGCACCTCAATTTCGAAGATATCTTGAAAACCAAGAATATGGAGAAATCATAGGATTTTTTTAAAAATTTGTAATAACACAATAAATTCAGGAATCTTTTCAAATTTTGGACATTTAAACTGCAAACCTAAAATAGGTCTTTGAATGAAAGGAAAACACAAATTGAGAAATGATTACTTTGCTTTGATTCATACGTCCATTTCTGCCCTTTTTTTTTCTTTTCGTTCATAAAAATTTAGTACAGTCTATCAGGATTTGAACTGTCGAAAAACTATTTAATTCTCTACACTAGAGTTTATTTTTAGAACCATTAGCATTTGTCAAACTCAATTATTAATTTTAATCATTTCAAACTATGTGAATCAGCATTAAAACATTATTGGTACATTTTTATTTTCCCCCCCAAGCTAATATTTTACAATAAAATCTCCATGATTTATAATACAATCCTACCAGATACCTAGTAAGGTCTAGTGCATGCCATCTTCCATGCGTAGTATTGGTCTTTTAAATGTTAACAATTTCCAAACTAGGCCTGGTTTAAGGTACCAAGATTTCTTTGTCTATCACAAACAGTCTTAATCTTGTTGTACTAACACTACAATGATTTTTCTAAAATGATTATTTGGGCATTTTGTCTAAATATTAAAGTAATATCGACTTGTGATTTGGGTAGTGTTCATTGTACAGTATCAGCAGGCCAAATGATGGAATAACACTTCAGGGCGTCTTGGTGAATAGAGCTTAAATTTATAACCAAACTTCCCCCACCTCATTTATCCTAAAGTCTTGTACGCACTTGGAAACAAGGTTTGCCAACTTTAATCGGAAACTGTTTCCCAAACAATGTTTGGAGACAGCTAAAAAACATTGTTTGCATTCAGACCACAATGGAGAATGTAATGAATGAAAAATGTCTGCCAAGGAGGATTATGCTATGGCCTGTACTTAGTTAAATTAGTGTGGTCTTTTTGAAATTGCACACACAGGGCCTTAAGTTGTTTTTTCTCGACTTTATTCAGAGCAAAGTCTTTGCTTGTTTCATTATAAATATCAATTTTTTTACACGATTTTTAAAGTTAATGGATGTTATATCCCACAACAATGTGTGTGAAATATCAGAGTTCCAGTGTATTTTCAGTTTAGTGCGACATGACAAAATGACAAATCAGGAACTGTTGTAATCTTTGAACAGTAATAGCAAACTAGTCCACATCGTTTGTTGCCGCGAATGTTGGGAAACACATCGGCACACACAAACATTTCTTGTAACCCATTTAAAATAGCCGACAATATATGTTTCCTGTTTGCAAACAATGTTTCCAGGGAAATGTTTCTTAGTGCGTACCGAGCTTTAGATTCTTTATTTTTCCATCCTTATTAAATGACCCTACCATCTTGTGTAGGTACTTCCTGTAGATAAATTCTTGCCCAACATAACCTCATTCCTTAAAAAAAACTCCGTAGTGTCAACCAACTGAGGGGCTGTTGTCTGTTTGTGAAGATAGTGCCAATATTTACAAACAGAGGGTGTCATGTGGTCAGCACAAGCCCTCTGACCCTTAATCTCAGTATTATAGACCATGCCAGACACTATTTTTTTTTTTTCAACTAGCTCCTCATTTGTTTTTCAGAAGCTAGAGTTTATCCCGTTCCAAACCTACTGCTACATAGAAAATCTGGAAATGCCAGGGATTGAACCAAGGACCTCCGAATCTGTAGTCTGGAACTTTAACGATTAGGTCAGAGGTTTATCTTTTGATTCTGAACCATTTATCTTATTGTAACTTCATACCCAAGGTCTTAACTTTCCTTTTATCTCTTGCACCCAAGTCCAGATTTCATCCGATTATGTAGCTAGTTATAATGCACTTCTTTACACCTCAAGAGCACTTCTATTTTTCACAGCAGGTCTCTTGCACACCTATAGAACAAATCCTCCTGCTGCCCTTTTTTTTTTATCAGATCTTATCCACACCCACCCATAACATCAATCCAAGATACTTTAGTTCTCAGATCTACTCAATGTCAGGTGCAGGCATGGCATAGAAATTGACAAGAGAAAAGGTATATATAACACAAAGATGCTTACAAAGTTTAGTAAAATGTGTATTAACTATTTAAAAAGTAAACATTAAATAAGTTCGTAAGCGACTGTATTAACAAATTATTCTGTGAGGGGACAAAGGAGAATATAAATTAAAATGAAATGCGTTCATATTTAAATGCTTTATTCAATATTTTTGTTTCCAAATTCATGCACAATATAAAGCTTATATAAATATAATCCACAAATAAAAGGTCTTTTATACAACCTGTTTATAAAACAAACTGTCCTGATTCAACCTCGCTATTTATTATCTTGGAGAAATTCTGTGAAATTAGTGATCATATTTTGTTCATCATGAATATAAGATATTTGATTTAAGTCTCACTCACAAAGAATCAAGTATAATTATGCTTCATAGAATTTTGGAATTTCCTTAAATTCTCATGAACTTACCTATAGCAGTTTTCTTTAAACCTCTCATACACAAATCACACTTTTTGACAAGGAAAAAAAAAAAAGGATTTATAAGAAAGCTTAACACATTGAAATAAATCACACTTTTTGACAAGGAAAAAAAAAAAGGATTTATAAGAAAGCTTAACACATTGAAATACATTTCTGTGGATAAAATACTTTCAGCACAAATCAGATTCATTAACGAATTAGAAAACTATATTTTGAAAGATCATTAGATTTAATATTATTTATTAAGTCCATATGACTAGACTAACATTTGTAGTGACATGAAAAACTAAATTTACAATTCTTGTCAAGATTTTTTACCGTCAAGTGTTTACAGGCATAGCTATAAAACATATGAAAGACAATTATTGATATTAATTATTCATGCACAGAGCCACTATTTTCACAGAATTAATTTTATTTACTAAATTGCATATTCCGAACCACAAAGGTACTTCTGCTATGAAAACGGCAGTGGCAAAGAGTGAATTGTAAGGGGGAGGGGTAGTGTCGAAATTATAGAAATTACTGTCAGAAATTTCATTTTACAACAAAGTTTGCAATCCAACTTAAAAAATGACTTAATAAACCTAGAATATGAATGTCATGGGGATTTGAGGGTCGCAACCCACACTTTGCCACTGAGGAATTACACTGTAATGAAAATCAGAGCTAGGAATGTTATTGAAATACAATCAGTCCCCATCAAGTTCTCGTCAACAGTACAAAATTGTTTATTATAAAAAACTCACAAATACAATCAAACCTTGATCAATACAAAAAAGCTACGAGTTAACAACTAGAAGGTAATTTAATTTTTCCTTAAAGGCCATGATTTTCATCTAGAAAGTTATTTTATTTTTTCTATTTCAGAAAAAAAAAACCATCAGTTTAACATGCACATTTATGTTATATTCTTTTCTTAATTTTCCATTTTATAAATATAATTCAAAAACTATCTGTGAAAGCAGAACATTTTAGGCATTTCATTAATAACTAAATTTGCTAAATGTGCTAAGTATTTATAGTTATAAATTATATCAGCTAATGTCTAACAGTACCTTCAATGCCCCAGCTTTAAAATATTTAAAATACTAAATAGAATAATTAGATTGTATAAATAATACATACAAGCTTTTTTTTTACTAAGTAATTCAATAAGTGATGTTTTATTTTCATTTTTAACATCAAATTATCTAATGAAAATGGGGAAATCATTTAATGTAGTATGGTTAAATTAATTAAAAAACATTTAATATATCTTTCAATGTATAGTACATAGTAGGTACGCTAAATGAATCAAGATCAATATTCCATTGTGATTTCACTAAACATGATATTTAAAAACCTATTTTAATAGTAACTGTCAGTGTGTACCAAAAAAAACAACCTCAAGTACATGAACCATCTTTATTAAATTCAGAAACTTACAAATTAAATGTGAAACCTAATAAATTCTGAAAAAATCGTTAATATTAACATTACGTCACATATGCCAAGGTGACATTCATTACATTGAAGAAAATGGAAGCACTGGCATACATACATCTTTGCTCTTAACTTAATCATGCTACGAGCACTTTAAAAATAATAATTCTTTCCATTTTAAAAGGCAGTGGCAGAGGAACTTTACTATGATGTTTAGAAGGGTAACTCTTGATTGAAAGTGAAACAGAACATTGTTGAGTCACAAAAACAATCCATAAGCTTCCAAGAATACTGGAAATAGCTCGAGTTTAAATGCAAACCAATTAATTGTATTCACCAACTATCTGATTGAGCTATAATGAATATAAATGTTTGAAGGGTAGAATTCTCACTTAATTATAAGTTTAATTGAAAAAGTTATAAAAATTTTGGTTAATATTGTCACTTGAACACAATTAAGTGAACAGCCCTACCACAACATTAATAAAAATGGATTTTAAAGTAATATCAAAAGCAATATTTCACTTTAGACTCCCCCAAATAAAAAAAGGCATTTCCTCCACCTCTTGCACTTTCATTGTCCCAATGGCCGGATAAAACAAACAACTTCTGTTGTTCTCTTTCGAAGTAATGAATATCTGATAAATATTTAAGGGGAGGGGGATGGGAGTGAGACTATGCAGCTGAGCACAAACAATGCAATAAAAAATGTGATCCCAATTGAGCTGGTAGCCCCGGCGTGAGGAGTTCCAAGACGACCTAAGCCGAGTTCATGCACCGTCAAAACA
The DNA here is from genome assembly GCA_902141375.1 of Timema poppense. NCBI lineage: Eukaryota > Metazoa > Arthropoda > Insecta > Phasmatodea > Timematidae > Timema > Timema poppense. The sequence continues at coordinate 48,873 of CABFOV010003522.1, forward strand.
CTGACTGGGGCGACATGATCTTTATGCTTTCTTCTCTTGGTCGATGGCTGGAGAAAAACAAAGAAAGTGTCAAAATCTACTAGATCTTAGTAGCCGGAGAAGTAGCCGGTTATAAACCACTGGTAAATCAATAGTTACAAGTGATAAATTACAGCAAAATCAAATTAGTTACAAGTGATAAATGACAGCTAAATCAAATTAGAAGCCAGTGATAAACCACAGCCAAATCAATAGTAACCAGTGATAAACAATTAAAACTACTAAATTCATGTCTAATAAAACCTCATGTATTTGAAATAAACAAGCCTAAGTGGACCAAATCAACAAGTAAGGTTACACTAAAAGGTAGCATTCTTACCTTGACTGGTTACACTATGGCCCTATCTTACAAGCTGCACCATAGTGGAACCAAGCAAGGTGAGCTTGCTACATTTCAGGGAAAACTCTGTTTACACAACATAATATGTGTTTTAAATATTTTAAATACCTTCTTTTGTGGGAAGTGGATTCTTCTCCTGGGTCTGCGTATGTTTCAACTTCTTGGTGTCAAAGTTCTCGATACCAGAAATAAGGTTTATTTGGCCTTTCTCCTGTTCAATAGCTAAAATAAAACAAAATATAATGAGTGAAATGTTTTATAGGTAAAGATTATCTCAATTGAAATAAAACAAGACAAGACCAAACTAATTAAAAGCCAAGTATTGTGTCTGTACCCACAATTCAGTTGAATCCATCTCAGTCCCCAAACTAGGTAGAAAGGTCATCTTAAACCAAACGATGCATAACTGTGCAATTATTGTTTTCATTAGAAGACAGTAAGATTGAGACTAATGAAATCATTTAGCAATACCTTAAAAAATTTAGCAAAATTAAAATACAATTATTAAAATTTAAAAAGAATTTTTTCAAAGATCCCAATTTTGTTGTTGTTAAGTGACAAAAGTAGAAAACTGAATACCATGTGATTTCTGGTTTGATCATAATCGACTAATCATGTTTATAATATCCTGTTTAATTCTAATTCACCGAGAGATGAGCTCAGTTCTTATTAGACAACTTCTTATCCTCACAGCCTAACTTGTATGAACACAAGCTTATGGTCTATTTTATATTGTTTATTAGGGCTGTGGGAAAGTCCACTTTTCGATTCAAAGCAAACTAAAATCAAATATATGAAATATTCTTGAGAACGAATCAAAGTTCAAATATTGTTTGTTAGTTGTTTTGGGCTTAAAAATTTTTTTAGTTACTTATGTAATGATTATACAATACAATTACTTGTAAAATGTTTTATTGCATAATTTTTATAATTTTTTAAAATTTTGATAAATAAAGCTATCACAATTTAAAATTCAATTACTTCAAAAATTTTTCCATATTAATATTGCGTTTTACTTTACATAACAGCTGAGAATGACAATAATTGAACATTATTGGCGAAGATTCGTTACTATCGAAATAAATTTTTTCGAAGCAAAGCCGAAGCTGATATTGTTTGGAAGCCAAGTCGAAGTTTCGCACAGCCCTTTGTTTTTGTCACCCACAAATTGGGCATATTTCTGTCCATTCCGTGAATTGGCCTCTTCTCTTAACCATTTCACAAACTGGGAATTTCATTAACTGTTTTCAGGTATTATATGTTAAAAATTATAAACTAAATATCAACCTAACCTTCGATTCTTAACGGTCTAAAGGTTTGGACCAAATTCGTTCTTCCCCATGTCCATTTTACAGACCGGACAAAAACTCAAATTCATAAGTTAAATGAACAAGCAAAGAAGCCAGTTCGCAGTATTGGCAGCAATTTGCCCTACTCATGAAATTTACATTACCAAAGTTTGTGAAAAATGACCCTGAGCACAGGACGGATCCTGGATAGCTCAGTGGTAGAACATGCCATGCTTAGCTAAGGTTTCGGGTTTGATTTCCTTGTCCAGGTGTCCTTTTTTAAATTATAAGTTTGTTTAGTTATTATAAATGTAGTAATTATAAATAGTAATTATAAATAGTAATTATTAACATCAAGGCTGTTGAATTTTGTTCATCGCTAGCCTGATTATAATAAAATTTAACAATGACATTACATAAAAATAAATTAAGGAAAAATCGTTAGTGTAAGCTAATCCATCATGTTCACTTTTAAAGACCCTTTGAATTGAATTTTAATTGTTAAAAATGTTTGAATGATCCTTGACATAAAAAATTATGAAAACTTCATATTTTTTTTAAGTTTGTGGTAACGCTAGATAATGTCAACTTTGATAAGTGACGCCCAATTTTTCAGCGCCAACTCTAAAAGGCCCAAGTGTTTTGGGCTCGAACATCTCCTCCCCCCCCCCCCCCCCCCCTCTTTT